>PVIA01003783.1:0-157594 GCA_004024845.1 Tonatia bakeri
TGGCGCTGATTCCCAGGTGGGTGGGCTTGTGTATGTTCTAGGACCCTGTGGGTCTCTCCAAAAAACTCTTCTGTGAGGCTGGGAGTCTCTCCTGCTACCTCAAATCCCACTGGTGTTTTCAATCAGAGGTTTGATGCTTTATTACCCCGCACTGGAACCCTGGGTGTGTGGTCTGTCTCACTCCCCGGTTGTTCCTCCTGGTTTATCTGCACACAAATGTGGGACTGCCCACTCCACAATCCACTGCCTCACTGGGCCCGCCAGCTGCTGCCTTGCCTGCCCCAGTCCTCCAGCCGCCACCTTGTCGTGAGTCCTCTCGGCCTGGCTGCCTGTCTCCACCCCTCCTACTGGTCTGGATAAATGTTTCTTCTTTAACTCCTTGGTTGTCAGACCTCCATACAGTTCGATTTTCTGTCAGTTCTGGTTGGTTTTTGTTTTTAAGTTGTCCTTTTGGTTGTATGAGGAGGCACAGTGTGTCTGTCTACGCATGCCTCCATCTTGGCCAGAAGTCTTCATTGCATGGATATAGCACATTTTATTTATCCATTTATGGACAGATATTTGGTTGTTTTTCTCTCTCTGACTGTTATGAATGCTGCTGTGAATATTTGTGAGCAGGTTTTTTTTTTTTGACATGTTTTCAATTCTCTTGTGTACATACCTAGGAATGGAATTGCTGGGTCATACAGTCAGTCTAAATTTAACCTTTTGAGTAACTGTCAAACTGTCTTTCAAAGTGGCTGTACTCTTTCTCATTGCCACCAGCAATGTATGAAGGTTGCAAATGCTCCATGTCCTCACCAACAGCTGTTATCTGTATTTGTAAGTACAGCCATCCTTAAGGGTGCGAGGTAGTATGGCATTGTGGTTTGGATTTGTATTTCCTTAATGACTAATGAAGGACGCTAAACATGTTTTTATGTGCTATTGGTCATTTTGTATCTTCTTTCAAGAAATTGCCTATTCAGATTCTTTGCCCACTTTAAAATTGGATTGCCTTTATATTATTGAGTTATGAATAGTTTATATGTTCTAGATACCAGTTCTGTATTAGATGTGTGATTTGCAAATATTTTCTTCCACTTGTGGGTTGTCTTTTCACTTTCTTGATGATGTTCTTTGAAGCACAAAGGTTTCCAACTTTGAAGAAGTCAAATTTACCTGCATTTTCTTTGGTTGCCTGTGCTTTTGGTGTCCCATATCTAAGAAACCATAGGCTAGTCCCAGATCACAAAGATTTCAACCTGTTTTATTTTCTGAGCTTTATAGTTTTAGCTCTTTCATTTGTGCTTATGATCCATTTTTATTTAAATTTTGTATAAGGTGTGATGTATGGGTCAAACTTCCTTATTTTGCATGTAGATATACAGTGTCTCAGCACTGCAGTAAAAATCTTGTTCAAAAGATGATTGATTTCTTACCCCTTGGATTGTCTTGGCACCCTTTTGAAAATCAATTGGCCATAAATATTTGTGTTTATTACTGGACTCTCAGTTCTGTTCCATTGATATATGTATATCTATTTTTATGCCAATACCACTCTGTCTACATTACTATAACTTTGTATTAAGTTTGAAATTGGAAAGAGTGAGTCTTTCAACCTTGCATTTTTTCCCAACTTTTTTACTCTTCTGGGTCACTTGCATTTCCATATTAATCTGAGGCTCAGTTTGTCAATTTCTTCCAAAGAAAGAAAAGAAAGGAGCCAGGATTTTGATAGGGGTCTTGTTGAATCTGTAGATTAGTTTGGGGAGTATTGTCATTAAGTCTTCCGACCCATGAACATTAGATCTTTAATTTCTTTCAATGTTGTTTTATAGTTTTCAGTATATAAGGATTATGCTTCTTTTGTAAAAATTTATTCCTAAGTATCTTTTTTCTTTTTGATGCTATTTCAAATGAAATTGCTTTCTTAATTTTCAGATTGTTCATTGCTAACATATAGAAATAAAATTGGTGTTTGTATATAAATCTTGTATTGTGCAACCTTGCAGAACTCATTTATTTTCAGCTCTAATAGTTTTTTGTGGATGCCTTAGGATTTTTCTATTTAAAAGATTGTCATCTACAAATAGAGATAGTGTTACTCTTCCTTTCCAGCCTGGATGCCTGTTTATTTCCTTTTCTTACCAACTTTCTCTGGCTAGACCCTCCAGTACAGTGTCGAATAGGAGTAGCCCCAGGGGTCCTCCTTGTCTTGTTCTTAATCTTAAGGGGAAACCATTCAGTTTGACAATGTTATTTATAATGTGAGCCATGGTGTTTTTTTAGATGCCTTCAATCAAAGTGAACGCAGTTTTTTATTTCTAGTGTTTTTGAGTGTTTTTCTCATGAATTTTCTGGATTTTGTGAAGGAGTTTACTGTGTCTGTGTGATTTTTGTCCTTTATTAATATACTGTATTTCACTGATTGACTTTTATATGTTGAACCAACCTTGTATTCCTGGGTTAAATCTCACTTATCATGATGTATAATCCTTTTTATGTCACTAGATTTGGCTTGTTAGTTAGTGTTCTGTTGAGGATTTTTGCATCTATACTTCTAAGGGATTATGGTCTGTAATTTTCTTTTGATTGCTTTGTTTTTTGTTTGAGGATTACATGGACCCTATAGAACAAGTTTTAGAAGAGTTTGTGGAGAACTGGTGTTAATTCTTCTTTAAATATTGAGTAGAATTCACCAATGCAGTCATCCGACCCTGTGCTTTTCTTTCTGGAAAATTTTAAAATTATTATTAAATTTCTTATTGAACTTTTGCATTTTCTTTTTTTTTCAATTGATTTTTTTTAGAGAGAGAGAGGAAAGGAGAGAGAAAGAGAAACATTGGTTTATTGTTCTACTCATTTATGCATTTGTTGGCTGCTTCTTGGATGTGTTCTGACTGGGGATTGAACCTGCAACCTTGGTGTACTGGGACAATACTGTAACCAAATGAGTAATCTGGCCAGAGCTCTGTTTCTTCTTAAATCAGTTTCAGTAGTTCGTATCTTTCTATAAATTTACCCTTTTTCTTTTGTAAAATTTTTATTATATTTTATTGATAATGCTATTATAGTTGTCCCAATTTTACCCCCTTTGCCTCTGTTCACCCAGCATCCCCCACTTGCTCAGGGAATTCCCACAACATTGTTCACGTCTGTGAGTTATGCCTGTAAGTTGTTTGGCTGCTCTATTTCCAGTCCTGTACTTTACATCCCCATAGCTATTCTGTAACTACCTCATTGTGCCTCTTAATCCCCTCACCTCTTCATCCATTTCCCCCTCCAACCTCCCATCTAGCAACCATCAAAACACTCTTCATATCCATGATTCTGAATCTGTTCTTCATGTTCGCTTAGTTTGTTTTTTAGATTCAATTGTTGATAGATAAGTATTTATTGCCATTTTATTGGTCATAGTTTTGATCTTCTTTTCTTAAATAAGTCCCTTTAACATTTCCTATAATAATGGTTTGGTGATGGTGAACTCCTTTAATTTTTTCTTATCTGGGCAGCTCTTTATCTGCTCTTCAATTCTAGATGATAGCTTTGCTGGGTAGAGCATTTTTGGCTGTAGGTCCCTGCTTTTCATGACTGAGTATTTCTTGCCAGTCCCTTCTAGTCTGCAGTGTTTCTTTTGAGAAATCAACTGACAATCTTATGGGAACTCCCCAGTAAGTAACTAACTGCTTCTCTCTTGCTGCTTTTGAGATCTCTCTTTATCTTTAACTTTCGGCATTTTAATTGTGATGTATCTTGGGGTGGGCCTCTTTGCATCCATATTGTTCAGGACTCTCTGTGCTTCCTGGACTTGCATGTCTATTCCCTTCGCCAGATTAGGGAAGGTTTTTTTTTTTTTTTTCCATTATTTTTTCAAATAGATTTCCAGTTTCTTGCTCTTTCTCTTCCATTCCGGCACCCCTATGATGCAAATGTTGGAATGTTTGAAGTTGTCCCAGAGGCTGCTTACACTATCCTTATTTTTTTTTTATTCTTTTTTAATCTTGTTCTGACTGTTTGTTTTTTGGTTCCTTATGTTCCAAATCATTGATTTGATTCTCAGCTTCATCCACTCTACTGTTGTTTCCTTGTAAATTGTTCTTTATTTCAGTTAGTGAATCCTTCATTTTTGACTGGATCTTTTTTATGCTGTTGTGGTCCTAAGTTCCTGGAGCATCCTTATAACCATTGTTTTGAACCCTGTATCTGATAGATTGCTTATCTCCATTTGGTTTAGTTCTTTTTCTGGAGTTTTGTTCTCTTCTTTCATTTGGGCCATGTTCTTTGTCTCCTCATGTTGACAGCCTCCCTGTTTTTGTTTCTATGTTTTTAGGTAGAGCTGCTTTGACTCTGTGTCTTGGTGGCATGGCCTAATATAGTAGGTGTCCTATAGGTCAAGTGGTGTAGCCTATCACCCAAGCTGGGTACTTAAGGTGTGCCATTTGTGTGGGCTGAGTATACCCTCCTCTTATAGCTGAGCCTTGATTGATGTTGACAGGTCAAAGGAGGGATTTATCCAGGCCAGTCAGCTTGCAAGAACTGGCTGTGACCACTGACCACCAGCCTCTGCCCTCCATTGAGCTTTGCAGGGGCAGGGTGGTGGTGGTCCAGCATGTAGCTGTCTACTGGGTATGCAGGTTCTGGGGTTTTCCTGAGTGGTGAGGGCAAGGTCAGCCCCCACCTATGTTCTGTTTGGAGCCACCTTGAATGAACTATAAACAATCTGAAATAGCTGCTACTTGTGCTGGGTTTGCAGATTCCTAGGGGAAGCCAAGCTGTGAATCTAGGCTGGCTTCTGGTAGTGTCAGTCCTTGGGCCACTTAGCAAGAAGTTTGGGGGCTAGGTGCTCGCTGTTGCTTGTTTGAGAGGATTTAGGAAGTTGTGAAGCATGAGCCAAGACCAGCCATTTGTATGGAAAGTCACCATAACAGCTTGGGTGGGCCTGTAGTTGGCTGGGATGGCCAATGTTGTTAGCCAGGTTGAGGGAGTCTCAGATATGGCACCTGCCTCTGTGGCTCTGTGAGGGGAGGTTTCAGAAAAGGACAATAACTTCTGCCCACCTTTCTGTCTGGGATAAAGCTTTCCCCAGCTCTCGCCTTGATGCCAAACACGTCGGATTCTCCCGGTATGCCACTGTTGCCTTTCAAGCTGCTACCCCTGTGCTGGAGCTCAGAGGGAATAAGTCTGAGTAAGTGTGTGGGTTCTTTAAGGGGAACTGTTTGGGACTGCAGGAGTTTCTCCCACTGACTTGATCCTTGCTGTTTTTTTCAGCCAGAAGTTATGGGGACTTACCTTCTTGGAACTGGAACCCTGGCCTGGGGGACCTAATGTGGGGCTGGGACTTCTCACTCCTGAGATTTCCCTCCTGAATTTTTACCCACTGCCCATGGGTGTGGGACCAACCCACTCCCTGTCTCTGCCCCTTCTAACAGTCTGGATGGATATGGTTTCTTTCATTCCTTAGTTGTCATATTCATTCAAGTTGATTCCTGACATTTCCGAGGATGGTTGTTCTATATTTTAGTTGTAATTTTATTGTAGTTACAACTACAGGCCAGCTGTGTGTGCCTATGCCGCCATTTTGGCCAGGAGTCTGTAGGTATTGCCTTTATCTTGGTTATCTAATTTGTGTTTTTTCAAGTTTTAAATTGCATACCATTCTAAGTAGTGTGATGAAATCTCACACCATCCCACCCAAGATGCAAATCGTCCCTACATCCAGCATATTCATGTTGTATGTACTGCCTTCCCTTGGCCCCTTAGTAGCCATCTTTGTTATCATATCAAGCAGCCGTGGTATCACAATGCTTGTCCTCAAGTAACCCTTATTTTATTTAATAGCCCTAAATAATGGGAATAGTGAATCAGATATGCCAAATACGCAATTCAGATATACCCAAAAGAAGCCATAAAATGCTTCCTTTAAGAGAAAATGAACGTTCTCAGCTTAGTAAGGAAAGGAAAAATGTATGCTAAGATTGTTAAGATCTACAGTAGGAACAGTTCTACTATATTTGAAAAATTGTAAGGAAGGAAAAAAATTTGTGCTTGTTTGCAGAGAGTTTTTCATAATTTTTATTATAGTGTATTATTGTAGTTCTGTTTTACTGTTATTGTCATTAATCTCCTTATGATGCCCAATTTGTGAATTAAACTTTATTATAGGTATATATGCATAGGAAAAAAAACCATAGTATATGTAGGGTTTGGTACTGTCCACACTTCCAGGCATCCACCGGGGGTCTTGGAATGTATCCCCTGTGGACAAGGGGCTACTAGCGTAATTTGAATCCTCTCTCTTTTCCCTTGGTCAGTTTAGCTAAAGGGTTGTCAACTTTGTTGATCTTTTTATACAACTAACTTTTCTTTTATTTTCGCTCCTGTTTTTCTGTTCTCTTTTTCATTTATTTTTGCTTCAGCCTTTCTTATTTCCTTCCTTCTGCTTGCTTGAGATTAGTTTGCTCTTCCTTTGCTGGTTTCTTAAGTTGGAAGGTTATGTTATTGAATTCAGATCTTTCTACTTTTTTTTTTTTAAGATTTTATTTATTTATTTTTAGAGAGGGAAGGGAGGGAGGGAGGGAGGGGGAGAGAGAGAGAGAGAGAGAGAGAGAGAGAGAGAGAGAAACAGAGAGAGAAAAACAGAGAGAGAGAAACAGAGAGATAGAAACATCAATGTGTGGTTGCTTAGGGGACATGGCCTGCAACCTAGGCATATGCCCTGACTGGGAATCGAACCTGAGATGCCTGGTTCACAGCATGCGCTCAATCCACTGAGCTACACCAGCCAGGGTGGATCTTTCTACTTTTTAATATAGGTATTTATAACTATAAGTTTACCTCCAAGCAGTACTTTAGTCGCTTCCCATAGGTTTTGGTAGGTTGTATTTTTGTTTATAATTTCTCTGTGATTTCTTCAACTCATTATTTATAAGTGTGTCAATTTGTGTATATTTGTGTATTTCCCAAGTTTCCTTTTGGTATTAATTTCTAATTTCATACCATTTTGGTTCAGGAACATACTTTGTATGATTTCAGTGTTTTGAGATTTAGTGAAACTTGTTTTATGGCCTAGAGAATGTACCGTGTGCACTTGAAAAGAATGTGTATTCTGCTGCTGTTAGAGGGGGCTGTTCTGTGGATGTCTGTTACACTGGGTTGTTGATGGTGTTTTTCAAGTCTTAAGTTTCCTTGTTGAGCTTCCAGTTGCTTTTTTCTCTGTTGAAAGTTATCGAAGTCTTCAACTATTACGTCTTAATTGTCTATTTCTCCTTTTAGTTCAGCCAGTTTTTGCTTCATTCGGTGTTTCTGCTTTCGGGACATATATGTTTATAATTGTTACGTCTTCTAGATGGATTGACCCTGTTATTCCAAATTGTCCTTCTTTGTATTTAGTAACACTTTCTATCTTGAAACCAATTTTTCTATTTAGCTATTATAGCTCTCTTTATTACTGGTTACACATCTATATCATAAAGATATTTATTGCATTTTTTAAAGACTTTATTTATTTTTAGAGAGGGGGGAGGGAAGGGGGAAAGAGGGAGAGAAAGACAGTGTGTGGTTGCCTCTCACGTGCCTCCTACTGGGGACCTGGCCTGTAGCCCAGGCATGTGCCCTGACTGAGAATTGAACCAGCGACCCTTTGGTTCACAGGCCTGCTCTCAGTTCATTGAGCTACACCAGTCAGGGCTATATCTATTGCATTTTAAATAATGTGGAAACTCTGAAAATCAGATTAAGTCTCCAAGGTTTGTTGTTGTCCTTGTTTGTTTTTGCTGCTGTTGTGACTTTCCTAAACTAATTCTATAGAGTCTGTATTCTTTGTTGTATGAAGTTTCTGCTTGACTAGTTTAGTGGTGAGTTAATGAGTCAACAGAGATTTTCTTAAATGCTTAGAACCAAGAGTCGTCTCTCAGCCTTTGCTGAGGGCCTCTCTGCATGTGTTGGGGCACACCTTCAGTGCTCAGAGAGGCACTCTCCAATGCTGGCTTAGCCTTCACTTCCTGCCTGGTCGAAGTTTTGAGGTCAGACAGAGGTGAAAGTGTAAGGCCTTATCTGGCCTTCCTGGGGCGTGCGCACAGCCCTGTGGATTCACACGTGGCTGTCTCCATCCCGGGAATACACCAAGCCTTTTCACACCTCTCAGTGACATCTTAATTTCAAGCTTCACCTTGTAACTTTTTTGGTTAGCTTTTGATTTGCCCAACTGTTATAACCACCTCAGAAATCTGTAATGTTAAGTAATTGCTGGTGATTGTTTTTGACAAATACCCCTGGGGCTGTAAGATTCTTTGCACTGAGCAAGGTGTGAGTCGGGTCAAATTAATGTGAATGGGGATTTTCAAGGAACTGCCAGACACGTTAAAGAGTGTCATTTCCTCTGGAATGCTGTTGTTGGTAAGCTTCTAAACTTGTTCTGCCCCTTCCAGTGGCTGCTGAGCGGTTGGTTTCCACCTTAATAGAAGGCTGTTTGTTTCCAAGGCTACTGCAGAACTGAGGAGAGGGACATGGGAACAAGGCAAAAAAACCTTACCAAGCTCACTCTTCTTATCGAGTTTAAGCCATTTCTCTTGAGTAAATGTAGATTTACTCAAATGAGGTTGATTTACTCAAATGAGATTGTTACAGCTTTTGGTTAATTTCCAGAGTTATGAAGAGGTTGACTTGGACAGATCTGCCAATGGTGTCAGTGTTTATGTGGAGTAGTGGTGTTTCAGAGGCCCGTACTCTCCTCCCCCAGTCCCACTGATGTAGCTCTTGTCTCTTTGCTTTTTAATGCAGAGTTTTGAGAAAGAACAAGCCTCTCATTGAAGAGAATAGAGAGAGAGTAAGGAAGATATAATTTGAAAATAAAAGCCATGAGAAGTATGAGCAAATTTTTTTTTAAGATTAGGAGATGTTAGATAGCTTGACTCTCATATCAGTGCAAGTGAAAAAGTGAAAGTGTAAACTTTATTGATAATATGAAAAGAGGGAAGTACATTTCTTAGCTCCAGTGCAGTATCCTGTTCTGCATTTAACCCTTCATCTTTCCCCAAGCCATTTTACTCTGTTAGAGTTCTGCATCTTGCCCACGCCTTGCTGTGCGCTTTGCTCATCTTCCAGGGCCCATCCTAACTTAATATACCTTTGCTGCCTCGCCCTGGAAGACTCAGTCGTGCCCCCTCTTCCGTCCCTTTGCTGTTTGTCTGTCCCTGTGTTACAGGACTTGCCATACTGTGCTCTAGTTTACCGAAGTTTGACACTGTCTTCCTAATGAATAGCGAAGTCCTCAAGGCCAAGGGCTAGATCTTAACTGTTTTCCTGTTTCTAGAATCTAACTCAGTACTTGCTATATAACGAATTCTGTAGAGTGGTTACCCCTCATCTATGTGGGATATGTTCTCAGACCCCCAGTGGATGCTGAAACTGTGGACAGTACCAAGCCCTACATAGTATACTGTGTATTTTCTGCTCATACATACAAACCTATGATAAAGTTTAATGTATAGATTAGGAACAGTAAGAAATTGACAATGACAACTAATAATAGACCTATGATAGCAGTATATTGTATAAAGTTATATGAGTGTCATTTCTCTCTGGTAACCAATCTGATAACCAGGATGGCTACTCGGGGGCTTATGGGGACCGCATACAGTGTGTGTGCGCTGGAGTGGACACAGGGGTGATTTGTGTCCTTGTGAGACAGAGCAGGATGGCACGAGATTTCGTCGTGCTACTCAGCGTGCAGTTTAAAATTATGTATTCTGAATTATTGTTTGTGGAATTTTTTATTTAATATTTTTGGGCTGCAAGTTGACCCTGGGTGACTGGAGCCACAGAAAGTGAGACTGCAGATGGGAGAGGACTGCTCTGTGTAAATAAACGTGTACAGGATAAAAGAAAGGAGAAAAAAGAAGACAAAGAGGGTTATGTTTAGAAGTTTGCAAGATACGTACTCATTTATTCAACATAACGTGATTTTAAGCAAGTGCTGGGATTCATTCCTGTGTCTTGATATTCTAGGAAAATGAATATTGATAAAATACAGTTCAGTGCTTTCAGAGTGGTTGCTATATAGTATGAAAATAGGTAGGAAAACATCTAAAAGAATAAAGTATTAAAATTACTCAAATAAAACAAAGTACAACTTCTGTTCCTGACAAAGATGGAGTTCCCTGTGGGCCTTCCCATGGGGCAGATACCCATTCCTCGTGGGCCTGCCTTCTGACAGCTGGACACATGAGCGTAACACCACGAGCAAGTGCAGGGAGCTTCTGAGCGGTGGGAAACAGAAGACAGACTACCTAGGGGTCTCAGGACGCGAGGAGCAGTGCAACAGTGGTTCCCCTGAGTTTCCTTATTGCCATCCATATATCCCAGACAGGGTGCTGCAGTAGTCGCCAACCGTAAGTGGCCGAAAGGCACAGGAAAGGTAATGTCCAAGAGAAACCTTTCTCCTATAACCAAAAGACCAGGGGAAGCATGTTCTAACAACAGAAAAGCTTTTTGGCAATACCCACCATATTTCAGCCAAACACCCATGGAAAGGCGCGCGCGCGTGCGCGCACACACACACTCTGGTTCAGTGGAGCTGAGCAGGCTGTTAGTGTCCCACAACCCCTGCCCTAGCCCATGAAACCGAGCAGTGATGCTCCAATTCCCCCACCTGGTGATGGCTCTGGAGCCATGCAGTGACTTAATCTTCCATCCTGTTTGCCACGGGCAGGTGGCAATTCCCCCTTTGGGAGGTGTCTGCAGGTCTGAGCAGGGAGCTAATCTTCCGTTTCCTGCACAGCAGAAGCAAATTAAGTCCATAATGAAATATCAGTGCACACCTATGATAATGGCTAAAAAGTGAAAGGAAAACAAAAGTTGGCAAAAAGTTCCAGGCAATACAAAATGCGGGTGAGGATGCAGAGAAAGCAGGTCATTCACACACTGCTGGTGGAAATGTTTGATGGCACAGCCATTCTAGAAACACTGCAGCAGTGTGTTAAAAAGACTAAACGCTACCACCATACAGGCTGGTAATTGCGTTCCTGGGCATTTGTCCCAGAGAAGTGAACACTTATAGTTCATGCAAAAGCTGTACACAGATTTCATAGCAGGCTTATTCATAACAGCCTCAAACCAGAACAGCTAAAATGCCCTTTCCTGGGCGAATGGTCCAACAATCCGTGGTACATCCACACCGTGAGTGACACTCAACAGTGAGAAGGAATGGACTGTTGATACACGCAACATCTTGCATGAATCTTCAGGATGTACCAAGTGATAAAAGGCCAATTTGAAAGGTTACATATGTGTGGTTCTGTTTATGTAACATTTTAAAAAGAGACATAGATGTGTAGTTGCCAGGGACTGAGGAAGGCAGGGCAGGAAGGAGTTGGATGTGATTATTGTTAAAAGATAACAAGAAGGGTACTTGAGATAATGGCGGTTCCCAACATTCTGGCGGAGGGAGTGCTTAGTGAACCGCACATGTGAAACAATTGTAGAGAACTTAATGAGTGCAAGGAGGAACGGGCGACTGAGTAAGATCAGTGCGTTCTACCCACAGTAACATCCTGGTGTTGATATTGTACTATATATAATTTTGTTAGATTTTACCATTGAAAATTGGGTAAAAGGTAAATGTCTGGTGTTTTTTTACCACTGCATGTTAATTGACCATTACCTCAAAATAAAAGGCTCAAAACTTTAAGAAGGCACCAGAGAAACACAGATAAAAGTAGTAATTAATTTTGCATGAGGAAGCTTTAAAGCCAGGTAATCTTTGACTTGGCCTTGAAGGATAAATAGGATTTCCATTAGCTTTTGTCTTCTTATTATTAAAAAAGAAGAAAAGGCAACTAACAGTGACATCCTCTCTGAAGACCTTTCTCAGTTGGGGGATATGCCTGTGTGGCCCCTGAACTGTAGCAGTAACCTTGGGCCAGGGTGGGATTCAGGAGAATCTGACACTGTGAGTTAGAGGGCAAGAACAAAAAGCTTGGATGGAGAAAGATGAGTAAAATTTGGATATTAAGTGCCTAGAATACCAAAAGGAAATGGCCAGATGGCAGAAAGAAAAACAGGCCTGGCACTCAGGAATGCAGGCTGGGCTGCAGATAGCTATTTAGGTGCGCCCGAGTAAGAGTCAGAGCCACCGAAGTGGAGGGAGGTAGCCAGTGAGCATGCAGTCTGAAAAGGAGAGAGGGCCGTGGTGGACTCAGGCGTCCCACATTCAAAGGGTGGAGGCTTCTTAGGAAAAGTGAGGTTGGGGGTGCAGAAAGGAGGATATTAGAGGAGTGAAAGGATACAAAAAGGCTGAGCTTCCCTGGGTCCTGTCGTAGCGAGGTCAGCGTGGACAAGAGCCACTGCCTCTAGCCATCAAGTCCTTTTCTTCGTCTCTCGGCCATGTCACCAGTTGTGCCAGTGGAGTGGTGGGAGCTGGGGCCCACCGGAGTCAGCTGAGGAGTGGAGTGGGACCCTAAGTATAAACATCTCTGAAGGGGGCTTTGGTGGGCGGGAGGTGCGAGGGGACTTGACAGAAGCGGGGTCCTTGGGGTGTTTTTGAGAACGAAGAGATTCGAGCTTGCTGGCAGGCAGCGGGGGTGGGGGGGGGGGGGAGGGAGCCAGGGAGGACATGCGCATTTTTGGACTTCTCTTTGGAAACTGCCTTCAGAGCCTACGGCACATTTTCAACAATGGCAAATCTTCCTCTTCTGAGAGTGGCTTTGATTTTTGGAAACTGCCAGCTCAATTTGGAGCCAAGAGTGGTAAATCAGGTGGCGATCAAGCTGGATAATACAACTTAAAAAAAAAAGTATAATTATAAAGTAGTAAAACTGATTTTCTTGTGAAGCTCATGAATTGGCTTAGAAAGTAGTTCTTAAAGAATTCCAGAGCCCTTTTGAGCAGTTGTGACATGATGTGAGTGAGTGCGTGGGGTTTGTTTGTAACTCAGAGGAGGGCACCGACGTGCGCAGAGGTTCTGCACGTGAAGAAATCGGCTTTGTTATTTTATATTTACTGGTAATGTGCAAATGTCAAGTTGCCCTATAATCTTTTTGCCTGAGAGGTGACTTAGTGGAATTATACCAAAGTTTGTATATGGGAGAATCAGGAGTTTCAAATTGTGATTGTTTAAACAGTTCTCCTGTGGTCTTACAGATGTAATTAGAATTCCTAGGATAGGAGTGTTCCCACAAGCATAATAATACTTTAAATGTGTGTTCAATTATCCTTTTCTATAGTCATATTTAACTGTTTCTTTTTGAAGTGGAGTTACTTTGAAAATATTAAATCACTAGCATAACCTCGACTGTCAGTCAGACCTAGGACAGCGCTGGGCACGTAGTAGGTACTCACTGGGTGTCCCTGTCCTGTGTTCTCTGCCTTGGGACTGGACATACACCAAGGGACACACCGAGAGACAGATCAGTTTCCTAGTAGTGGGGCACCTCTATTACTGTTCAGCCCAAAATAGCCAAGATAGAGAAATTTAGCTTTGTTAATGTGAGAAATATACACATACCAGAATGTGTCATTTATCAAATTCTTTTTTTGTTTTTGTTTGATTTTAGAGGGGAGGGAAGGGGAGGGAGAATGAGAGGGAGAGAAACACTGATGTGAGACACTGACACTGATTGGCTGCCTTCTGGGTGCACCCTGACTGGGGACTGAACCTGGAACCCAGGTGTGTGCCCTGACTGGGAATCGAACCAGTGACCTTTCAGATTCCAGAACAATGCCCAACCAACCGAGACGTACCAGCTGGGGCTTGAATGCTTCTTTGATACCTTTTTATGTGGATTATCTCAATTAATTATTTTATATTTATGTAATACCTTATTTAATCATTGAAACAACCCTGTGAAATAGCTTTTCCTGTTGTGCAGGTAAAGAAACTGTGGCTCAGGCCAGCGTAGGCACTTGCCCGGGTCTCATGGCTGAGAGGGGCAGAGCTGAGGCTTAAATTCAGATCTGCAGTCAGGAAGCTCTTACCTGCTGTCCTCAGGTGTCTCCACCTTCTTACACCCAGGACCTTAGTAAACACTTTACAATAATCAGAAACACCTCATGCTTCCCCAACCCCAAGTTAGAGTCTTCTTCAAATCCCTGCTGACCAAAAAAAAAAAAAAAAAAAATGGTGTAGCACTGTACTTTGTGTAACTTGAACTACAAAAGCAATCTTTCTTTTTAGTAGATTTGATTTTTAAATAGGAACTTTGTATCTGCAGTCCGTCACGCCTTCCCTCTGCCTCCCCACACCTCAGACTCTCGCCATGCGCCCAGGAGTGGGTGGTGTGGGAGCGCCTGCCATGACCTCCTGTCATGGCTTGTTAAGGAGAAAGCATGGAGGGCCACAACAAGTAAGGCATTCTAGGAAACTTTCACAGCTGTTGCATTAAGACTTTTTTTTTTTGTCCCAAATAACAGAAACCACTGGAGCTCGTTTAAGCAAAAAGGGGAATTTAAGGGTCCTGTGGTAACTACCAGGACCCAAGGTCAGGGAATCCAAAAGGGCTTCTCTCTTCGGTCTCTGCCTGTCCTGCTCTCTCCACACCTGACCCTTCTTCCCTTTGCCCAGACCAGCTTCTCGCTTCCTGCCCCTCACTGGGAGACTGCTATGGACCAGCCGCCAGAGCCTCGAAAGGGAGCCGCCCTCTCTCCCTCCTCTGTCCTCGCAGCGCTTCTTCCTCCCCACCTCCCTCTCCCTTTCTCGGTCCCAGTCTGAAGCTACAGGCCCAGGGTCAGTTTGTCCCGGTTTGGGTTATATACTGGTTTGGGGGAGGGAGTGGCGGGGCAGAAATCAGTCTGCCACAGCTGTGTTCACTGGTTCTTTTTCTATTCCAGGAGTTTGAAAATTTTAAATGGCCCTGACATCACAGGGCTGAAATATAAGAACATAGGCTTTAGAGACAAATTTGATTTGAATCATCACTCCCTCTGCCACTCACTAGGTGTATACGAGTCGTCTTAGGGGAGTTACTCAGCTCCTCTGAGCTTTACTTTGTCTGCAACTCGAAAGGGTTGTATAGGTGCTATCTTTCTTTTTTATTAATCTTCATTGTTCTTTTCCCATTACCATTTAGTCCCCTTCTACCCCTGGTACTGGCTTTCTCATGAAGCAGTGGCAGGGGTAAAATGAAAGACTGTGTACAGTCTCAGCGTAGGGTCTGGAATACATATGCTTGATAAAGTCCTGCTCCTTCTTTCTGAGGAACATTAAGCACATTGATGTTTAAGTCATGTGTAGAGCAAAAAGTTCAAACTATCTTCTGCCCTCAAATTCTGTTTCCCCTTAAGCCCATTTTTTTGTTCTCATTTTCGTCTACTCTTAAGTGTCAGTACACTCATAATGGAAAGGACTTTGGTTCTAAACCTAGGAAATTCTCTTAGGTCGTGTTCCCAGGCCAGGGCTGGAGGTCCCAAGATGTCACCTGAAGTGACTTCTACTCGCACAGATGTGTTGGTGCTTCTGGTGAAGGGACTGTTAGGCGAAAACCATCCGTGGCTCAGTGCAGCCCCAGCCTTTTTCCAGTGGTTGGACTTGAAGCAGCCCAGTTAAAGATTTGGCTCAGTATGTGTTTATTATTGCTACTATTTGCAAGACCCTGAAATAGAGATTATTAGAATTGAAAAATATGTAATTGAGAGAAACCGTTTTTTTCCTTCAAAGAAAATAAAGTCTAGAAGAAGAGATGATGAGTCCACACGAATCACTAACTCAGGACATAAGGCCTCGTGTTAAAGAAGGTGTCATCTTAAGTGAGAATGGAAGGATGGTTTGAAGCCAGAGCTTGGAGGATGCTGAATGCCTCGCTGAGGACTAGTAGTGTTGGGGGGGGCTGGGGGCTAGTGAAAGTTTTTGAGGAAGGGGCATAATCCAATGCTGTGTTTTAGTGACTTCATCCCAGTAGTCAGATGCTGGAGGATCTGAAAGGCAGGAGAGCAGGAGAGGAGACTGGGGTCCAGCTGGGGAGAGCTGCTTCTGCAGGAAAGGAGGTGGGATTATGAAGACAGATCTAGTCCCAGGCTTGGTAAGGACTGGGTGATGGAGACGGGGCTGAGACAGACGGAGTGTATTGGTTCACCTGGGCCGCTCATGACGATGGGGCTGGAGTGGAGAGGTAGTTCTCTGTGCTTCACTCAGTGCATTCATTCTGCAGCCCGGGGAGTGCGCGCCAGAACCGGCTGCCCTGTTAGAGCTCTATGTGCCTGCCCCTCAAAGGGAGGCTTTCTGGGGTGGGGCGGGGGGCGGGGGTTGTTGGTTTTTTTTTTTGAGAAAGGAAACCTAGATGAATCTCCTGCTTTATTTGGAAATTCCCTGGAACAAACAAGTTATGAATATGTTTTTATCTCAAAATTTAAGTATTTAATATTGAAATCAGCTAGGAAGTCATTGCTAGCCTGTTTGTTTGTATTTTTAAACTATAGGAGCAGCTTGGTGAGCAGCGAAACAGAATTTTGGCCCAAAGCGAATATTTAAAAGACATACAAGACTAGGCTTGGCTTTTCCCGTTAATGAGAAGAAAGAGTTCATACTTTTTTTTTTCTGTTAAGAGTTACAGAGTTCTACTCATGTTAGCCAAAGTAATAATAGTGAGTCCCTGATCGTCCTGAGATACAGCTGGCATTTATTTTGACTATTCAAGTTGTTATTTTCAGCAGCGATTTTAATTAAAATGCTTGATGCATCTCTGAGACAAGTCTTCCCTCACTACATTGAGACTCTAGTAAATGTTCTCAGTACTTTCCAGAACTGTGCAAGGTCTGTTAAGGCCCATTCATGGTGCTTTAATCATCCTTTTAATAAAAAACAATCATTTGGGAATACATTTTCCAGGCAGTTCCCTTGCCTCCCAGGGAGAATATTTTGAGGCCTCCCAGTGACCACAGGATTAAAAGCCTGACAGAGAAGCCCTAGAATTCTTGAAGAGCTAGGCTTTTGAAAGATTCATTGTTGTGGAATCTCCCTCTGAAAGAGACCACTTTATCTTGCTCCTAAACATCTATAGGACAGACATAGCACTTTCTGAAAAGAAATTCCGGGCAGTGTAGCAGAGCAAACGCATGTAGGTAATCCAGTACGGGCAGTGTGTAATTTGAAGAATGATAGTTCCACTTTTATGGTTACCATAACAATCATACAGTTGTGCAAAATATGTGTATAGCTTTTATAGAAGGGAGCTGGCACCATTGTAATGATTCTTCTCATATCGGAACAACTATTTTCAGATCTGGAAACAGGGGTGGCTTAACCCTTCCGGGGTTAGCTCAGCACGCTCCCTAAGAAGGCTCTTTGGAGCTCCGGGGCTGTTGAAATGTATTCACCGCTTACATTTGCATGTTAGCCTGATAAATGGATGGAGAATTAAGGATGATGATCCTTTCAACAGCAGGTTCTGAATTCCTAGCTTGGGAATTCAAAGGATGAGAAAAAAAATACTATTCCTCAAATAGAAATCTAGGAGAAATGTCTAGACATAGTTAATTCCTTGACTTTGTGACTATTCTTAGTTCTGCCCACTAGAATTTAAATCTGTTAAATACTGGCCTTTACCCGATTGTGTTTAAATCTCTGACAGAGTCCTATTAAAATTTGGTTACAATTTCTGTTTTATTTTTACATATTAACTATGTCTCTTCTGGAAATTCTGCAGCAATTTTAAAAGAGTAGTATTCTAAATGAAAATATATCTATGCATATTCTCTTTAAAGCTACTTTTTCCTATTTTTGTATATCCTTTCCAAAAGAAAGTATTTGGGACTTGACTTTCTGTGATAAACTAAGGAATAACCACTTTGAATAAATTTGATACTGGAACTCTGTATGTGGATGTTCAAGTTGAAAGTAAAAAAGTTGTCAGATTTGGAATGAAGTCATTGTCAACTTAGTCAACCACAGAGCAACTTTTTCTGAAAGAAATTTTTGGTAATTATTGTTGCAGCCGAAATTTTTCTGGGATGTTTAAATCTTAATATAAAGCATGGAACTAAGGGCAATTAGAAAAGATTTCAACTTCTATTGAAATAAAACTTATTGGTCTAATTCATTTCTTTTAACACCTACTCTTTTGAATTCCTGTCCCATTAAACCAAAGCTCTACAAGTCTGTGACCTTAGACATGTTACTTAATGTCCCTGAGCCTCAGTTTCCCCATCTACAAAATCAGAGTAAAAAATAATACCCACCACTATTGTAATTCTATTTTCTCAAGAGGTAATTTGTAGGAGATGGGGGGAAAGTGTTTTAATTAGAGCAAGGTTTCTTATATTTTGAAGACCTCTAATATGTTTATATTTGGTGAAGATTTTATATATTGTATAAAGCTTTTTATGCCTAAGCTCTTAACACTATAGATACATAGGGGCTGAAAAATTTGATCCCTGTATGGGAGCATTTCTTGGAAGTTTCCTGCTACCTCATTTCATATAATTTTGAAACAATTTATTATCGATCTGTGTTCTCATAGCTTGGTTTAAAGTAACCCCAATCTGATATTTTAAATATGGATTATAGGAAAACACTACTACCAGAGGTAAAAGAAGACAGAGAGGTGTGCAGTGACAGCTTTGGATAGAAAGACTTTTTTTTTTTTTTCAAAGATTTTATTTATTTATTTTTAGAGAGAGGGCAAGGAAAGGAGAAAGAGGGAGAGGAAAACATCAATGTGCGGTTGCCTCTTGCACACCCCCCACTGGGGACCTGGATGCCCCCAGGCATGTGCCCTGACTGGGAATTGAACCCACGACCCTTTGGTTCCCAGGCCAACAGTCAATCCACTGAGCCACACCAGCCAGGGACAAAAAGACTTTTTGGGCAGAGTGGGATTCGGCCGCTGTGGTCGTTGCTCCCTTAGGCAAGCCGAGGTTCTAATGGGAAGTCAGGGAGTGCTGAGGCCAAGACATTTCTGTTCTGGTGCAACTCCCTTGGTTCATTGTGCCCAGTGGTTCAGTGCCTTCAGGGAAACTAACCTGGTGGGTTCTGACCGTCGCACTAGCTCTCCTTCTTGCCCAAGTCTTCCCCCAGATAGCCATCGCTCACGTCCTCACCTCCTTCAGTCACCCTCAAGTGTCACCTCACATTGAGGCCTGCCCCGACCTATTTATAATTGTACTTCGAACTGGTCGTGGTCTGTTCTAGTGTTTCTTTTTTTTCTCCGCAGTGCTTAAATACAATACTGTTTATTTTGTCTCCTCTCCCATTAGAATGTGAGTAGATAGGAATCTCTGCTCTCACGTGTGTCCCAGACACCTGGAGCAAGTGCTAGATGCCCAGTAAACATTGAATGAAGGAATTCTGGCCTTCTTTCTCTTGACCGTCTTCACACTGATGTTTCACTGGTCCCTACAGTTTTGATTTGATCGGGACACAAAGTAAGTGAAAATTTATGAAAAAGCTATAATTACACATAGTTGTAAACCATTTAAAGCAAGAAAGGGATGGGCCCGTTTCTTGGGGAAAGTCATGTTTGAAGGACTGTATGGTGAAAGAGGGAACCAGCTACTTCTTTGTGGCTGCAAAGGGCTGAATGATGAAGTTTCTCAGAATCGGATTTCAATTCAGAATGTGAATTAGAGCTCTCTAAAATTCAATGGCCTGCCTAATAGAGCTCCCTAAAATAGTTAGAGCTCTCTAAAATTAAATGGCTTGCCTAATGAGGCAGTGAATTTCACTACTCCCTGTCCAGGTATTCAGAGGGTAAGCCCATCTGCCTGATTTAGTTTTGGTTTGCTGGCACTTTGGGGATAAGATCTGGACTAGGGTGACTGTGAAGGAACTTTCGGCTCTGATGATTTGATGACTCCGTTCGCGGAGTCGATTTGGAGTACTTCCCAGGATTTATTGTTCAGCGAAAAAGCGGGCAGCAGAAGAGAACTTACAGTATTTCCCTGTTTGTGTAAGAAATAAGAAAGAATGTATATCAATAGAGAAAAGCAAAAGAAAGGATGAACCAGAAAATGACAGAAACAGTTATTTGTAGGGGATGGGTAGGATCAAAGGAGAAGTGTAGAGACAAGAATAAGACTCACTTTAAATTTGAACCATTTAAATGTTTTAAATATTCAACAATAAAATTAAGTCAAATCTAAAAGGAGGTAGAAGCAAAATCTCTAAAATTGACCTAAAACATAAATAAATTCTTCTGATGTTTAGCAAATGTGTAGTATCATCACATACAGCAAAAAGAATTAATTCAGGTAACTTTTGGGTAATGTACACTAGACCACTTTGACTGAATACCCTTAGTGACTGTATTCTAAGGATAAAACTGCAAAGAAATCTTATACTTAATGGGTTCTTTGTTGCCAGTGGTATTGGCTTTAAAATTCTGAAGCTATTTTGAGTGTGAAGTTATCGGTAGCTGAGGCGCTCACTGGAGAATAAAGGCACAAATACAGAATGGGAGAAGGTGAGGAAGAGCTCTATAGTGCTAGATTTCAGTTGGAGGTGTCAGTGTGAACTCATCATTTTCAGGCAGTATGTTAGGTCGAACCACATGCAATTGCCAGTTTTCAGGCCACAAGTAGTCAAATGTTAACAATTTTATATGATTGAACCCCTTATTTTCCAGTTCTACTCTCTAAAAGGTATTGTGTTTCTGTAGAAGAATGCCCTCAATCTTAGAAAACCTATGGTCAAGTATGGGGGGGTAAAGTATCGTGATCTCTGCAACGTAATTTTAAATAGTTCGGATGTGAAAAAATCTAGCTATAGGAAGGGAGGGGACACAGGGAGGAGAAAGATAAAGCAAATATGGCAAAGGGTTGGCATTTGATGAAGCTTGATGAGAAGTATATGGATGTTTATTTTACTGTTCTTTCAACTTTCCTGAAAGTTTGACATTTTTCTAAATGAAAATTGAGAGGAAGAAAGTTAATTTCAGCCTAGTCTCTGAACTTAAACCACGGCCTGCTTGGACCGCGCTGTGGTCTCCGGCTCCCACAGTATTGTGCCAGCCTGTCCTGTGGCCTCTGCTCTAGAGCGGCCTTTTTCCTAAGTATAAAGAGAAGGTCAGCTGACCAGTGAGTAAATGAATGTAAAAGGGTGGTCATTTCAGTCAGTTCTGAGTCAGTCTTCCAACTGTCCTTTAGAAAGTAACCAATTGGTCTAGAATTCTGCTGAGGCGTGAGGGAGGCCTTCCGTGGACCCTAGACGGGAGCCCCTGGCCAGGCGGGAAAAGCCTGCCCAGAGCACCTCTTCATTTCTTCCTGCTCACTCCATGGCCACAGACAGCTCAGCTCCTCACTGGGGGCAGAGGAGGCAGGTGGACCAAGGTCTCTTTCTGCTTTAGATAGACCTAAGTCTTCCTCTGTCCCGAACAACCTGTGATTTGGGTCAGACTTGTTAGCATCTGCTGTGACACTAGAACCCAGTGAAAGAGTGTTCCCATGACCACAGCTGACATCAGGGGAAAAATGTGTGGCCCTGCTGCATCAGGGGGCGGAGCTAGGTGGGGAGGAGGGTCTCAGCTCCCTTTGCCTTTGAGAGGAGAGGTCAGCCCAGCCCGAGAGACGCCAGAGGGAAATGGAAGTGCAGGTGAATTCAGCATCCACCTTGACCGGACCGTCCTGGCACCCATCCAGCACCCATCCAGCTGGCTCTCCACTCGGCGCGCCTGAGGGTCGAGTTACTGTGGATGGAGCGCTCCAGCTCTTTCACTGTTTTTCCTGCTACAGTTTACATAAAAATTTCTGGTTTCTTTATAAAACTCCAATACCATCTAATCTAAGAAAGTGAGCAAAAAAAAAAAATCATTCTTTATTTTCTTAAGGTCATGTCTTAAATTTTTCCATTCCTTTTCACCCATTCACCACCACTGACCCACATCTTCCCAGCGGAATTGGTTGCTAGCAAGGAGACTGACTCTGAGTCGCAGAGTAGGGCCTCTGTAAATTGTGTTAGTCTACAAATGGTCCTGAATCGCAGTGTGTAGAACACTGTTTTAAGAGAAAAGAAGATGGGGTAAGACAGAAAAGGACGCCCCTGGAAATAGTAGCACTGTGGTATGACCACAAGTTTGGATGCTGAGAGGTCATGGGTCCTAATCTTAGATGTATTTCCTAAGACACAGTGGCAGAATTGAATGGAAAAATGCTAGAGAGAGCCCTTTCGTCATGTTTTCATTCACTTGTCCATCAGCTATTCTTTACACATGTGCCTTCCGTATGTGGGGGGAGACACCGAGACAGGCCAGTATTGCAGCCAGACCCTCTTTCTAGCCTTGTCACTGCAGTGAGTTACATCCGTAAGCAACCATCGGCATGCTGGGGTGGTGGCTGGTTCTGTTGGAGAGAGACAGGTCCCGGTGTGGGCAGGGCAGGCAGGGGGAGGTGGCTTCCACTCTGGAGCCACAAAGGTCCCCCAGAAAAAAAGATGGCATTGCAGCCAGGCCTTTACAAGCCATGTAGATCTTAGCCAGTGGAGATTGGTGGGGAAATGTCCCAGCATTAGGGATAGCGCCAACAATGTCTCAGAGACCAGTTTGGCACATAAGGTACGTGTTGGGCATGTGCAATCCTGCTTGAAAAATATAGGTTGGGGCCTTCTTGGAAAGGTTTTGAATTCTAAGCTGAATTTCTGTTTTACTCAGTCAGGAGTTGATGAAGGTTTTTGACCAGATGCATGCTTTAAGATGGTGAATCTGGCAGCCTCATGACCGTGGGGAGAGCAGTTTCTATGATGTGGTAGGAGCCATGGCCAGAACCCAGTGAGGTGAACAGTGACAAAGTGGTGAGTAGGAGTTGCTGTGGAGACCAGACAGTTGCTCCGCTGCGAGGAGTGGCGGTGCTGGTCCCTTGAGGAGGAAGAGGGCTCGAGGTAAAGGAGAGTGTGTGAGTGACAGGAACAGAAACCCTTCCTGTGCTGTTTTGAGTTCCTGGGTTTCTTGGCCAGCTCTCATGGATTACAGAAGGCTTCTTGTTATTCTTCCTGTGTTCTTTTCCTGAACCAATGGCTTTGCATAAAGTGATCTTAGAAGATTCCTGTCACTTTAAAATGTTGTACTGAGCCCTCAGTCACGTGCCTTCAGAAATTTTGGTTACATAACATTGCTCTGAACTGGAATTCTGCAGCCTCATGAACAGGAGTCTCCCTCCCCCACCTGGCACTTTATTTTCTGTGGGTCAGGGTTAGCTTCTTTCTAACCATTGTTGCGGAACTCTTTAAATATTTGGTCTCACAGGTTCTAAAAGCTGGCAGGCCAGGCTGCTCCCTGCAGGTTGTGAGCCCAAAGCCTTCCAGAAAAGGAGCCAGTAAAATCCAAAGCATGTTAACAGAGTGTAGCAGCTGCCCAGCACACTGCCCATGGGGCCGGGCTCCCAGGTGCTGAGGCCAGCAGCTCCCAGCCTCTGTGGCCCACGACCAGAAGGAGCCCTCAGGCGCCACATCATGGCCGAGCTGTAATTGTGGCGATGACAACAGATTAAGTCACTGGCTCTCAGCACTGAGAACTGGACTTCATCAGGGTCACTCACTGTTCCCTTGCTTCTCCCAAATTTCCATAGTGAGAGGCAAGTTGGAGTCCGCTGCCACAGTACAAATACTTGTCGGGAGCTCCGTGGTTTGCACGGCCTAGAAGCTGGTTTCCTTGGTAGCCCATACCAAATGTCTCCTTCCCTTCCCGCGTCCCCTCAATGTGCATAGGTATTTACTTTATACTCTGCTTTTAAAAATATGGTTTAAGGCATCTTGCAGTAACACATTTAATGCAGCTAATTTTTTAAAATTAGGATATGGGGCAGAAGGAATATATACCTAGAAAAATTAGGCACAGCCAGGATAAAGGTTAGTTCACAAAGTTCAGACTAAAAATAAGATCCTTTAGAGGCAAGACACAAATGTTTTGAGTTTCCCGACAGCCGAAGCAGAGAGAGCAATCTGAAAAGATAAAATCCCCGTGCTGTAAGGTACGAACGAACCGGCTCCAGACAAGAAGAGGGGGCCTGGCACTGTGCAAACTTCCCTCTTAGAGGGTAGAGGGAGTGAGGCCTCCGTCAGCTTCCCTGCGGTGAACAGCGCAGCCATTTCGTTGACTTCTTGCGGTGTCCCTTAGGGTAGGCTTGATGACAAGGCGCCATGTGGGACAAGGACTCCGTTGGCAGCTCGTGCAGCGTGTTTCTGTGCAGGTCATCACTTCTCAAGGGGCGCTGGCCCGAGGGGCCTTGCATCTGGGCCAGTCAGTCTCTGCCATTAAAAGTGCCAAGATCAAACGAGTCTGGCAAGAACTGAGCAACACCAACACACTGAAGGCTCTGAGAAGTCCCACAAAGTGGTGATGGAAGGAGACTTGACCTGGGGTGGTGAGCATGCGATACAGTGGTCAGATTATGCATTATAGAACCGTATCCTTGAAACCTATACATTTTATTAACCGGCGTTACTCCAACTGCTTCAATTAAAAAAACAAAACAAAACAGAAGTCCTCCAATTAAGAAATTGGCTCAGCATTTCCCAAACTGATTCAATCACAGGGCCTTTCTAAAAAATTGAATACTTACTGGCACATTGGGGAAGCACTGATTTAAAGCAGGGGTCAGCAAACTTCCTGCCACGGGCCAGGTAGAGAGGGTCTAAGCAGCCAGTCCTGTCACAACTACTTAATTCAGCCACTGTACCGAGAACGGGTGGTGATGTGCCGGTAGAGCTTCATTTATGGAAACTGAAACTGGAATTTCATATAGTTTTTACATGTCATGAAGTATTCTTCTTTTGATTTTTTTCCCAGCCATTTAAAAATGCAAAAACCATTTTTAGCTTTCAGGCCATTCAAAACAGGTGGCAGGCCCCCATTTGGCCTGTGAACTATAGTTTGCCCACCCCCGATCGAGAATAATGTTTTGATGGTATGTTTTTCCAGCAGACTTTCCTGATGACTGTTCCTCAGAGTTGTTTTAATTTAGATTTTTATGTTTCTGGTTTAAGAGTTGATTTTTTTTAAGTAGAAAAGAATTGGTTTGAGTACTTACAGTTTAATCTGAGATTTTTCTCAATTTGTGGGTCCTCTCAAAGAAGATGTGGACAAACTAAAACTTGAAGCCTTTTAGTTTAGTTTTACTCTGTTATATATGACTGGATCAGTTTGAAACTAGAAATATTTTATTTATTTTTAATTTTTAAAAAAGATTTTTATTTATTTACTTTTTAGAGAGAGGGGAAGGACAGGAGAAAGAGAGGGAGAGAAACATCAGTGTGTGGTTGCCTCTGAAGCGTCCCCCACTTGGGACCTGGCCTGAAATCCAGGCATGTGCCCTGACTGGGAATAGAACCAGCGACGCTTTTGTTCTCAGGTGGGCACTCAAACCATTTAGCCACACCAGCCAGGGTGAGACTGGAAATATTTTAGTGGGAATTATCATTCATTCATAGAAATAAAAGTCTCAAATCACCTAGACATTTAATTGTAGGAAAACATTGCTTCCTAGCCAACTGTGTAAGTAAATCAGTAAACTGTGGTCCTCCCCCCACTCCCAAGATAAGAGTGTTCTTTTTTATTTTGACTACAGGGATGTTTTTCCAGCTTGTTATGATATCATTATGATGAAAGGAGGAGGACCAAAATATTCCTACCACCAAGTCTGACATTTCAGTTGCAGTTCAACAAATACTATCAAGTGCTCAGTGTATGTGAAGCAGATGGTTTCTTCTTTACCTTGTGAATCAGGGTCAGGATTCTCACCAATTTAGAGCTCATTACTGCTGTGTCTGGATTAATTGCACCTCCCTGTCCCATCCTGTCAGCATTCATTCATTCATTCTGTAAATACTTGTGAGTTGCAGGCTATGTTCCTAGCACTGGAACACAGCCTTTGGTGACCTGCTGAACACCCCCATCTCCAGGCCAGTGCCTGGAGAGGAAAGGGCAGAGGGATGGAGAGTTGGGGCCAGACTCTGCCCTGATCTTTAGGTATTTACGTGCTAGGAATGACTGGGTTGGGTGGGGCGTGTTATTTGAGAAACTCAAAAGTGAAAAGAGAATGGCCGGGCGTTTCACAGAGTACAGGTGACATATGCGTGGGGATGGTGAGTGAAGATAAATGTCTGGTGATGGGACGTGGAAACAAACTGTGATGAGGATGACTTCCAAGTAGAATTGTATTACAGCGAACTGTATGGCTTCAAGTGTTTTGCAAAACTTATTCTTGGGTCAGAAGAAGTTAGGTGATTTAGTTTTGTAAAAGACAAAAGATTTATATGATCTGAAGAGAAACCAGCGCATAGGTGATTTATTTTTTAGCACACCCCTCTTTGGGGAGAAAGGAGAAGGAGCAGTGAATCATCCTCATCCAGCTCCCTGAAGTGAACCCAGGGGAGGAGGACAGGTCTCCATCTGCCGTTGCGGACAGGGAAGCAAAAGGAAGAACTGCCGTTGGGGAGTGATTTACCGAGGAGACTTGTCCCTCTGGTGAGACAGCGCTTCTTGGGAAGCCTTGTTCATGGATGCTGCCTCGCTTCCACCTTCTCACACCTGCTCCTCTTCAGAGTCAAGGAGAAACAGGTTCACAGAGAGAAAGAGAGTCACTCAGAGACAGCATGGAGTCTTGTCATCCCCCCATCGTCTCCCCCCAGTCTCACATTTTACTGAAGATCCTCTCCTCAGAGAGGCACTAGGAGTTTCTCTTCACTTTGCCTACCATTTGCACATTTTCAAAATAACTGTTCTTTAAAGCTATGCTGCATTGAGTAAAGTTTCCGTTGTTTGTGGCAGCACTAATTATTTCTTCAATCTTTCCTAGAAAAGACTGTATCTTCACCATTGACCCATCAACTGCCCGAGACCTTGATGATGCCCTCTCCTGTAAGCCACTTGCTGACGGTAGGTTAGAGCTTTCAGTACCATTTTGGGTAGCAGACAGTGTGCATAGCTTGTGGTCAGCCTGGCTGCCTTGTACTCACTCCCCAGGCGGTGTAAGGTGCAAGCTTGGGTTTGTCTTGTTCCTGAACTTGTCAGAAGCCACTGAGGCTGCGCAACTGTGTGGCCTAAGGATTGTGCTCCTGTGGTGACTTTGGTTATGGTGAGAGATGTCCTTTCAGCAGAGCAGGGTCCTTCTGTGGCCTTGGAACAGGCAGCAGAGAGGGCAGAAGAACTGACATCAGGCCTTGGCCCTTCAGGACTTTTCAGTTTGGGTATAATGTGTTAGAACACAGGTGGCAAACTCAAGGCCTGTGGGCCGAATCCAGCCCTCCACCTTGTATTATCTGGTGGGCACCTTGTTTCTACCCAATGGCAGCGCCGAGCTTTTTGCCTCTAGTTAAGGAGTAGTTAGTTACACTTATACAGCCCTAAAATTACATTCGGCCCTTTGAAGGCAACCATGAGGCTGATGTGCCCCCGCCCCATGAAAATGAGTTTGACACCCCTGTGTTAGAAGAAGACCATGAAGGGCTCCACTTGGGAGAAACATGGGGCTCTTTTCCTGCATCTAACAATGGATGGGGTGAATCAAGGGGCGGTGCTCTCCAGAGGCATGCAAGGCAGGGGGTGTTAGGAGCACCTCCCCTGGGTATTGCTCCTCCAGTGAGCTGGACAGGCCTGTACTCCTCCCAGTAGGTCTTCATGTACCCAGCAAATTGCAAAAGGCAGCTGTTAGGGCCTCTTTCTACTTTCTTTCGGGATGGAGCTAAGCAGGCAAAGGCGGGATTTGAGGCCAGCAGCCTTTGAAAACTACAGTAGGAAAAAGGAAAGTGTGGGGATATGAGAAAAGCAAACTCTGTCAATCCCCAGTTTAATTTCTCCCCAGATATGCCCCTCTCTAGGGTGGTGTCTGGGTGACTGCTTTGGCTTCAGCCATTCTCAGTTATAGCTTTGGTTCTAACATGGCCTTGGATGGCTTGCCCAGGGTGGATATCCACTCTGTGGTTCTAGTAAGCAGCGAAGTGTTGATGGCCAAGTAGCTTAGTCTTTTTTTAAAACATTGCAGAGGTGTTTACATGTTCTACTAACATAAAACTGCGCAGGCGCAGCGTCTGATCACCTCTCAACTGTAACAAGCAGTGGAGCGAGTAGAGCGGAGCAGAGAGACAGGGAGCATCATTGCCTAGAAGTGCTTTTGTCTTCTGTTAGAGGGAGTCCTCCTTGAAACTGTGGGCAAAACAGGTCAGTATTTTCAGCTGAAGGAAATGGAAAGGAAGATAAAACATAAAGAGAGAAAAATCCCCATGGAAATTTTTGAGGAATTGTGTATTTTTAAAATCCAGAATGTGAACACCCTAATTAAAAAAGCAAATACTATGCTGGTTTCTTACACCCGGAGCTGTGTCTGCTGCGTGCAGAGGCTGTTGGTGTGAGCTCGCTCCCCTGAGTGCTGGTGTGAAAAGTGCCCCCGGGCAGAAAGCCAGACTATAGCAGGCCGCAGTTACTGCACTCCTTTCTCTTCAGGTGCACAGCCCAGCCGTTTGTAGGTGAATGCCTGCGAACAGCTGCTTCACTTGCTTTGTCCCCTTTCACAGCTGCTCACGAGAAGGACAGGTGTAGTACCTGTTACTCCATTGCAGCTAGCCCCGGTGGTACTCGCCTTGCAGGGTGGGACACCAGGGGTCTAGCTTGTGTCCTGCCCCTAGTTTCCTATGTGCCAGATCACTGCAGAGGTTTCCGGTAGGGCAGCGGTAACAGGTAGGGCAAGAAAGGTAGATTGGGGACAAGATCTACATTTTTGTAACCGAATAATCTACTTTGCCAGACAGTCCAAAACCTATTGTTTTCAATCTATGGTTTAGGGAGAACAGTGAAAATGAGGAAAACAGCTTATTGGCACAAGATGAAGGACAAGGAGAGGAAGTAGAGGCAGAGAAACGAGTTGGAGAAGCTCCGGCTTGTAATGGTTTGGGGTTGTAGGTAGGTAGTGAGGAGCTGGGGCTGGGGAGGTGGGACATGAGAGAGGGCAACAATGGGCGTATCGGCGGGAATGGGTGTTAGAGTTCAGGGAGGGGAGTTCAAGATGGGGTGCAGGCTTCAACCTGGAGGACGAGGAGGTAGAACCCGGGAAGACAGGAGGTCAGGCTGGTTTTGGAGAGAGTATGTCCACATGGAGCCGTCTGTCTGATGACAAGGGTGTGTACAGGCTGCTGCAGACCCTTTTCAGAGGCGGTGGGGCAGGATAAGCTACACACAGGTGGTCTGTGTGACTCTGTCCGGAGACCCTGAAGGAAAGTGGACAGTGCACCAAATGCAAACAGTGATTTTACTGGGATGATGGGATCATAAGTGATTTTTCTATTTTCTCTAGTTCCCAAATTTTTATAATGTGGTAATAATAGTTTTATAATGAAAAAAATTTTGTAATAAAAAATATTATGAGGTGCCAGAAATCCCAGGGCTGCCGAGTAGCGCACTGCACCAGGTGACTAGATACCTTCCATCTGCTCAGTTGCCCTTGCGTTCCAGAGGATTAATTAACATCTGGTCATTTGGCAGAGCAGCAGGGAAAGGACCAGGGAAAGGAGTCAGGGAGGAATCTGCAAAGGCCTGAGTTGGTCAGTCAAGTGTTTTTATGGTGGCACTTCGACAGTTGGCCTTTGTGACAGCAATTTCTGCCAAGGCCATTTATCCAGGGAGCTGAAAAGTAAAAGTTCCAGTTTGGATGGAGGTGAGGTTGGCTAAGTTCAAGTTCTGTTACCAGTTCATGTCATTTCTTGCTTAGAGGAACAAATGTTTAATGTTTCAAGGAGCAAATAATGTTTTCTGGCCGTATTTACATCATCTATAACCGTTTTATTTATTTCTTTATTGAATTTATTGGGGTGACATTGGTTAATAAAATTGTATAGTTTTCAGGGATACAATTCTATATATAAACTTTTCTTTGTTCACATTGAAATCATCTGAATGACTGTTCTATGAAAATAGAACACGCAGACAGATGTAGCTAATTTAGTCCTCACTCTCCCTTTCTGCAGATTTCCGACGTAGCCGTAGGACTTGTTACTAGTATCTCCTGTAGGTACGAGACTGAGACCGTGACTGTACCGTCCGCAGATAAATTCAGCAGAAATGCAGGGACACCCGTTCTCCAGTAGGTCCTGATTAGGTTGAAAGGTGGGGGGCATGTCCCTACCTTTGAGGAATCTCAACTTTGGAAGGGATCCTACCAGGCATCTGGCCTGGTAATGCTCTGCCTCTAAACACACCTGAGTGGAACACTCCCGTGAGCATTCCGCAGCCTGCTACCACGAACACGGAGTTTTTCACTTTCGCCCGAGCAAGTGCTTAACAATGTAAGTAAATAACAGTGGTGTTATAATGGTAACCCCCAGTCTAAATACAGTAAATCGCACACTTCAGTTTTATTGCTCTAACAGGTCACTTGCAAGATGCCCCACAGTTGACCTCACCAGTCAAGTGTGGGAATGCCACAGTTGTAGCATCACCTTCTGTTTTTCAGATTACCTCTACTGCATCCACTTATTGAATGTCCAGATTGCATTTTAACACTCTCCCTTACAGGCAGCCCATTTGGCCTGAGGATTGCGTGACTAAGGAAACCCTCCCCTATAATGACCTGAAATGTTGCTCTCTCCCTGTAATTTTCCACCTGTGAGTCCCATTTATGCCCCTGGTGGCCTACACAAGTCTCAGCTCTCAGGCAACAACCCTTCAGATACCAGATAACAGTGGTCACGTGTTTCTGAGTCACATCTTCTCAGCTGAGCACCCTGTATATTCTTCTGTGCCCTGTTGCTTTGGAAGTTTGAGGACATTTCCCGTGCCATGGCATTCCTTCTGCCTTTACAGGGTCGGGTACCTGACTGTCCGCATCCAGACCTCTCCTCGCTGGTGGCCAGGGCACAGTGACTCTCCCAGCCAGTTCCTCCCTACTGGGCAGACAGAGTCGGGAGTGATACACCCATTCTGTTCAGTTAAACCCGCATCATTGCTTTGCTCTGGTCTCCGAGAGAGGAAATTGTTAGCCAGATGAGTGAGGACCTCCATTCGGTGTACAGCTGCTCAGGCTTCCAACAGGTCCTACACAAAACTGATGTTCACTGCTCCTCTGCTTTCTTATTTCTCTGTTTTCTCCTCTAATGATGCATTGCCACTGAGCATGTCAGGATTACCCTAGAAATGAAGGATTGGGGGGCTACGGAGAGGGGAGGATGAGCGATGCCTGCTAATAGATGTGGGGTTTCTTTGGGGGTGACGAAGTGTTCTGGAATCAGAGTGTTGTTGGTTGCACAGCTTGGGGAACATACTAAAAACCACTGGGGGGAATGAGTGTAGGGATGAATGAAGAAGAGCAAATAAACAAATCACTCATCCTGAGGCTTTCTGGAAATCGAAATTTACACCTTAATCACAGCCTAGCAGAAGACTTGATGGAATGCCCGGGCTGGATACCCACAGTGACTTGATGTCCCTCTTCTCTGTCTCCCCCTCCTTGCTGCTTTCATGTCTGAACCAGGGAGCACAGCCCTCTGTTCTGAAATATGAGCCACCCGCTCATATTTCCCTTCCCCACAGAGCATAGCAATCTGACTCAAAAGAAGGAAAGGCCAGTCCCACTGTCCAAATATAAGAAATGACCAGATAAACAGACACCATCTAACCTGAGGACACTTGTGAAAATGTTTGCTGAATTAATGAGTTAATAAACTTTCGATATTGGGTATAAGAGAAGAATCTAAAATGTCATCTAAGTTTCTGGCTTGGTCACTGGATAGAATGTAATGCCATTTGGCCAGGCATGTTGAGGAACACCCGTTTCTGAGGGGGAAAGATGGCGAGTTCAGAAAAGCGCGTGTTGAGTTTGTGGTCCCTGAGAGGCATCCAGGTAGAAGTACCGAGGGGGCAAGTAAAAGGGGTTGGGGCTGGAGTGGGGAGCTGCAAGACATCAGTGCATGAGCCTGGGAGTGACGACCCAGGAGAAGTCACTCACTGAGAGGAAGACCAGGCCAGACCTCTGGGAGAGATGCTCAACAGAGTAACCCAGAGGGTGAGGCCCTGGAGATGGGAGGCAAAGCAGGGGAGGCGGGCTGGGCCAGGCTGGCTGAGGGGTGAAGAGTCGGGAAGGAGGTAGGAAAGGCAGGCAGGAGAAGAGGACCGGAGAAGTCTGGGTTTGGTGACTGGGATGCCCTGGTGAAACTGCGTCAGTGGCGTTGAGGAGAGGAATTCAGACCTCCGGTGGAACACAGGAATGGAGAGTGTTTCCTGTGAGCAGCGTGTCTGAGAAAGCTGAGGGTGCAGGAGGGCAGGGTGAGAGGGGGCTTTTCCTTTGTTTTTAAGATGGAAGTAATTTTAATGTGTTTCTGTATTGAGAAATAAGAGATGGAGAAATTGAAAATATAGGAATGAGAGGAGTTGATTATATCTGCAAGGTCTTGAAGAAGGAAGGAGTGAACTCAGAGCATAAGTGGAGAGTGAGCCAGAAACAGAGGGTGACCAGCTCTCCCTTTGAGATGAGCAGCAAGTCACAGAGAATGGGCTGCTTCTGCTGAGTCTTCACACCTGATACCACTTGCTTCACCCATGGGAGGGGGCAGAACTGCCTGCTGAGAGCAGAGGTTGGGGGGGCATTGACAAGAAACCCATGGTACCCCCATTCCCAGATACACTGGCCAGGAATGCTGAGTTGGAGTTACTGCTAGCAAGTCCAGGGGATTTTCTTCAAAACCCGCAGCCTCCTAGGTCTGGGAGCCGAAGTTGCAATGATCCCAATTTGGGAGCTTGCTGGGAGAGAGTGTGGTCAGCACCAAGACAAGGGTACTGGGACCTTGCCTCCTCTCTGAACCTATTTTTTTCTCCGTCCCCTCCTTTTATAAAAGCATCACCGGCCACCTGGTCTACCAAAGGCTTTTCAGAAGAGGACTCCTGGCATCATGTTTGATTCCTCTTAGCACGGTCATGACCATTTCAGTAATTTCCCTCCTTCCTCCTGTCTACCCTCCATCTTGCTACCCAGTTATCTCTTCTGTGCATGCACAAGAACCAGATCATGATGCTTTTCTGCATGAAACTCTTGTACATATCGGTATAGTCCACATTGTTTAGCAGAGCTTTGTTATAAAAGCCCTTTAAGATTAGTCTCCAGCCTCTTCTTTGACCATCCCCACCTCCCAATGCCACTTCCCCCAATATACACACCCTCCTAATGACAGTTGGCCACTCCAGGCTCTACATATCCCACTGCATTCTGCCCTGCCTCTGGGCCTCTGCTTGCCCTTTGCCCTCTGCTTAGAATGCCTGGCCTCCCTGCCTTCCTCTGTGTCAGCTGAAATCCCATTGAAGAGCAAGATAAAACATGCGGAGCTTTTCTTACCTCCTGGCAGAATACATTGTTTCTAGCCTATCAACACATTTTCTTCTTGTCACTAATTCAGCAGTCAATAGACATCATTGCTTGTGGATTTAATTCCCCTTTCTGCTTATTTCCTAAGGGCAAGGAGTGCCTTGGATATCTCTATATCCTGAGTATCAAAACCTATGTTTAAAAACCGTTTGGAAAAAACCCCAAAAATCCATTTGGTCTAGTTAGTCTAACCAAGCAACCTGGTGTATACCTTTGGAGCTTTACTCATTTTTCTGTTTCTTACCTTTATATTTTGACCCTTAAGTCTGTGAGTTGTCTGTGGATTTATATGCTGTCATATGAACCTACTCCACGTGTTCTCCTAAAACAGTCTATTTTTTTGGAATTTGGCATACCTTCCCATCATCACAATCAAGTCTTTCAGTTCATTTCGTCACATCTGAGCGATACTAAGAGATCACTGAGTTACGTCTTATGTTTCTGACACCTGTTCCTCCAGCTCTGTGGTTGGCATATCTGAGCCTCACTCCTTCGCCGTTATTTTTGTCCGTGTGTCTCATGCATGGTCTGCACTGCTCTTCCCATTCCACATCTGCAGGCGGCCGTGGCAACTTGTTTCATGGTTTTATTTTGTCATTTTCTTCCATCTCCCTCCTGTCTGTATCTTTGCCATTTTCAAATTCAGTGAGTACTTTCTGATAAAATTAACTTAATGAATCTCAGCATAATATAAAAAGACCAGTTTGTGATATAAAAACCAGAATTATATTGGCAAACAGGCCTTATAAAGTAAAGCCTTCTTTAAGAAAGGCTTCCCCATTGGAGAAGGAGAAAGTTGGTAAAGCCAGAATCCAAGTATCTCTCTTGACAGATGGGTCTCAATTAGTAGTCGGCTAAGACATTGGAAACTGAACAGATTTTTTGAGTTCCTTCTGTTGGGAATGTTTGGTGGTTAGGTAGCAACATGAGGATCATATCAAGGTAATACTAGAACATAAAAATCAGGTGACATTTTGAAAATAAAAATCAGCTTTAAATGGTTATCTGCAGAATTTCCTCTTGCCTAGAAATCTGTAAAACATCAGGTAAAACCTACTGTTTTAGTTTGCAGAAGGCTGAAACAGACTGTGTGGTAATGGGGTTAGTCTCTTCTTGTTGCAGATCCCTTTGAGCATCTCATAATAGCTTTGGACTCTCTCCTCAGAAGAAGGTGCAGGCATGTGTATACACACAATATTTGCATAGGACTTATATTTCCAGTAACATTATAGAATGAGCAGCCTGAAAAGCCCTTCTTCTATATAACTATTGAAAATGACACATCTTTTAAAAATGTATCAGCCTCCTAGGTCTGGGAGCTTACTAAGCTGACAAGAAAGGATGGCTAGTCCTTAGAAGCCAGGAGTAAAACAAGAGCGGGTAACCAAGGAAAGATGTGATGAAGTAGCCTGCCTAACAGCATCTTTTGAAGCCTGCTGACTGAGACAGTTTTCTTAGGACCTGGGTTCACACTACCTGCATGGTCCATAAAATTCCAGGCCAAGTATTTACAGAGGCACCAGGTAGACAATGTTTTCAGAATCCAGGCAAAATCACAAACGTATTCTTTCTGGAGGAATTAATTGTCAATAGAAGCCTTAAAGATTTGCCACAGATAGTCTAGTAAACGTCAGTGCACACAAAAGTCATGAAACATGTAAGGATGCAGCTAAAGCAATACTTGGAGGAAAATTTATAGCTTTAGTGCTTATATTAGAAAAGGAGAAAGTTTTTTAAATTGAGCCTGTAAAGGTTAGCTTTGCAAATGTTACAGATAAGGGGAGGTTACAAGATGACTTACTGTATGAACATATGCTATGAGTACAAGTACTGAACCAAAAAATGGAAATTACCTATTATAACAGTAGAAGCTGTCTGTGCTTCCCCACAAAAATACATAAGACAAATAACCAAACTTCACTATGTTTTTCATGCATGTCATAGGGAAAAACAGAATTTATTTACTCAAATATCAAAAATTCCTGTTTCCACTTTGGGGCCTGCCAAAATGGAAGTCTTAAAAAGTAGACACACAATACCAAGAATAGTTACTAGATCTCATTTCTATTTTCCTAGTATTAGAGTGCTATTTAATTGCCAAACTAAGGGTATTTTACCAAAACCCATTAATGTTTGAAAAAATATTGGCATGTTACAATTTAACTTTGGAACAGAATTTGAAACATATGAACATGTACATATGCTTTTTTAATATTCTGCATTATTTTTAGATTTTATATCATACATATTATATTTATAGTGTTCTTATTCCATGAACATTTTAAATATCTTTTGAATAATAGAAATACAGTAAAGAACTTCCAAACGTGCAGAGAGAGGCAAGTGGAATGAGGAAAACACACAGAAACACCTCAGTGTGAAAGAGAGTATGACATGAGGGGAAAAACGTATAGAAAGAAGCAGGACAGGGTCAAAATGGAGGTGTAAGTAAACATCTCACACAACCACAGGAAAAATTACAACTAGGCTACAAAACAAGTATCACCCAGAATCATCAGAAAATCAAACTGTGTGGAAGTCTGATGACAAGGGAATTGTAGAAGTCACGTTCTTCCAGACAGTTCGGAGGGGTGGAGATGTGGAGCCATGGAATGGGTGGTCCCACCCCCACGTGTGGTGAATATAAATCAGGAGGGAAACCTCAGGACCAAAGGATTCCAGACCCACGCCAGACCACACAGCCTGGGGTTCCAGTGCCAGCAAGAAAAATCCCCATAACTTCTGACTGTAAAAACCTGTGGGGACTGAGGTGGCAGAAGAAACCACGGGATTCTCAGGAGTCTCCTCTTAAAAGGGCCTGCAGTGGACTTAGGACTTATGCAGACTCACTTACCTCTGGGCTGCAGCATGAAGCAGAAGCTGGGAGGGACCGGTGGCATACAGGGAAAACCTAAATTGTCTGGAATCAGGTCAAGAGCTGGGGGACAGCTTCTTCCCAGATAAAACTCCAGAGGCCAGGCAGTGGCATTGTCCCCTTTCTGAGCCCTCCCCCACACAGAGCCACAGAGTGGCAACACCATATCTGAGACTCCATCAACCTGGTTCACATAGGTCGCCCTACCAGGTGATTATCTAAGGCTCTGCCCCATCCAATTTATCCGTGTACTTCTTTACAATAGGCCATGCTACTAAGACAGGGAGTCAAAGCAGCTGTACTTAATACATGGAAACAAACACAGGGAGGCTACCAAAATGAGGAGGCAAAGAAACATGGCCCAAATGAAAGAACAGAACAAAACTCCAGAAAAAGAACTAAACCAAATGGAGATAAGCTATCTGTCAGATGCAGAGTTCAAAACACTGGTTATTAGGATGCTCAAGGAACTCATTGGATACTTCAACAGCATAAAAAAGATCTAGGCAGAAATGAAAGTTACATCAAGTGAAATAAAGAAAACCTTATAGGGAATCAACAGTGAAGTGGATGAAGCTGAGAATCAAACTGATGTTTTGGAACATAAGGGAAAAAACATTCAATCAGAAAAGCAAGAAGAAAAAAGAATAAAAAAACTGACAAGTATAGGCTAAGGATCATCTGGGACAACTTCAAATGCACCAACATCTGAATCATAGGGGTGCTGGAAGCAGAAGAGGACAAGTAAGAAATTGAAAACTTATTTGAAACAATAATGAAAGGAAAATTCCCTAATTTGGTGAAGGAAATAGACATACAAGTCCAGGAAGCACAGAGAATCCCAAACAAGATGGACCCAAAGAGGAGCACACCAAGACACATCATAATTAAAATACCAAAGGTTAAAGGTAAAGAGAGAATCTTACAAGCAGCAAGAGAAAAGCAGAGAGTTACCTACAAAGGAGTCCCGTCAGACTGTCAGCTGAGTTCTCAGAAGAAACTTCGCAGGCAAGAAGGGACTGGCAAGATGTATTCAAGCAAGGACCTACAGCCTAGATACTGTATCCAGCAGAGCTATCATTTAGAATGGAAGGGCAGGCAGAGTGCTTCCCAGACAAGGAAAAGCTAAAGGAGTTCATCATCACCAAGCCATTTTTCTATGAAATGTTAAAGGGACTTATTTAAGAAAAAGAAGGTCAAAACTATGAACATTAAAATGGCAATAAATTCACAACCCTCAACAACTGAATCTAGAAAATAAACTAGCAAAACAAACAGGATCATAGATATGGAGATCATTTGGAGGGTTATCAGTTGGGAGAGGGTGGGGTAGGGGAAGAATGGGAAGAAAGGTGCAGGGATTAAGAAGTTCATATTGGTAGGTACTGAACAGACGGATTGTTAAGAACAGTATCAGAAATGAGGAAGACAACTTAAATGCATGGCCCATGGACATGAACTAAGGCGGAGTGATTGCTGGAGGGAATGTGGGGGTGCTGGGTGGAGGGGGCAAAGGGGGAAAAATTGAGGCACTGTAACAGCATAATCAATAAAATATGTTTTTTAAAGAGAGAAGAATAAAAGAAAGAAGTAGGACAAATAAAAAGCACATATTAAGGTACCCCCCAAAATAAATAAACATGTTAAATTTAACTCTGTAGTTAAAAGCTAAGGATTTTGACCAGTAAATCTAACTATATGCTTTTTATATTTTTTAATAGATGCACTTAAAACACGAAGACACTAAGGTTAAATATAAAAATGTAACTAAATAAAGACACAGAGATTAAATGTAAACCAGGGCCACCTAGGTTTAGACCTGTCCCCATACTGCGCACCCAGGCACACCTCAACATCTGCCTTTCAAAAGTCCTGACCTGAGAAATTCTAGAAGGAGGCCTTGGGCCTACCTCCTGTATTGCCCACCTGAGGACTCGCTTCTTCCCAGGAAGGCTCGTGGCCTTTAGGGAAGAGCTCGCCCATGCCCTGTTCAGTCGTCAGCCAGTGCCCTGTGGCGGCAGTAGGATTGCTGCAGGCAAGGGAAGCTGAAGGTGTTGGCTCTGTAACCAGTAGGAGAGTGGGTCTGCTGCTTCTCCTGCTACATACGCAGTGAGATGACTTCCAGACGGCGTGGTGTTCCATTGTGCTCTGCACCATGCCTGGCCTCGCACAGGGTGTGTTACCATGTCCTGCGTACTGGCTGAGCCCCACCTTCCACTCCATGCCTTCACATGGCCCCTGTTGACAAGGAACAGAAATTAGGCATCAGAATCCTGACCTCTTGTCACCTCCATCATTGGACAGGAAATAGGCTCTGTATTGGAGTCTTACTTCAGGCACTGCAGAGGGAGTGTCTCCCTGGCTCATCCCCTTCAGCGAGCTGGACCCTGAAATGCCTGGTGCCATGGGATGCCCTTCCTAAACAGTGAGCATGTACCGTGAGAGGCAACTTAATTTGGAAAGTTTAATCTATTAGCTGTTAGAAACATGCCATGTGTCATTTAAAAATAAGATCTATATGTAACATTTAATTTAACTAAAAGAAACTATGTTTAAAATCTGTTCCTTGTTTTCTAGGGGGGAAAAAACCCTTGGTAAATGTTCTTTAGATTTTTGAAAAAGAAGAATTCCACATCAGGCTAGGTCCATTTCTGGGTTCTGTGTCTGACATCTTCATGATGCCTAGTGAGAAGCTTCCAATGCTAGTCCTCCTCCTCTCCTCGTCTGCGTGAAGTCATTTCTAATCCCAGCTTCGAAACACTTATTTTTCCTCTTGCAGTTTCTTATGTCAGAGGGCATTCTGACCTCAGGCAAATGCAAGGCAACTGAAGCACTTGATCCCAGACAGACCTTACTTTTGTAGCATGGCCCAGGATTTCTCCTCCACCTGGGAGGGGAACTGGAAATTCTGGAGTGTGGTCAGCTCACAAGGAAGTGCTTGTCTTCTCCATTCATCTGGGGCATGGGTGAGTGAGCAGTTTCAGCTGTCCTTGTAGTATGATCATTTTTTACTGAATTGTACCTTGACTCGAAAAATCCAAGTAATTGAATAGTCATGCGAGTCCTCTGGCATGGAAGTGGGCTTCTGGGAGGCTTGCCAATGAGTTCCTGTTTTGAGGACACAGAATCTAAGTGGAAAGATTAAGTGGAGAGACAGCTCCACCCCTCTAAGTCTTATTCCTATGTTCCATTTGAATCTTCTAGCCTGATTTCTGTGGGGTCTGGGCTTCGGAAATTCTCTTTTTTCATGGATGTCTCAGTGCACCTTGTTAAACCAAATTTGGACTGTGGCCTGTTCATCTGCTTCCAGCTCTGCTGATTGGTTCCAGTTTCCTTCCTCATTAAAGCCAAGATAATCTGGCACCTACCAGCCAGGCATCCTCAAGTATCTGGCACGAAGGGAAACCTGGAAGCCAGGGAAGAAGCCCCAATGATCCAACACACTCACTGCATGATGAGAGGCAGTTGCGGTGAACCAGAGGGAGCACTGGGGTAGGAGCAGGAGGGCTGGGCTCGTGTCTCATCTCCACCTCTGCTGCATCGTGTATGTTTGGACGTGTCTGTGGTTTCTCTGAAATTCCCTTTCCTCGGCTATATGGGTATTTGGACGAGACAGCTTCTCAAAGGTCTTCCAGTTCCAAAATACTTTGAGTACATGAAAAAGCTAAAGGAACAAAGCTCCATTTATGCCTATTGTTGCAAAATACAACCTAGCTTTAAAGATATTAGCAGAAACTGCCAAAAGTTGCATGTGCTACCGGTGCCTTTCCATAAAAGTAGAGTGTGACAACAAAAGGAGAAGAGGCGCAGCCTGTGTTTCTGAGGACAGATTAACCTCTCCGTGCCTCACATTCCCCGTCTGCACAGTGGGGATAATAGTCCAATTTAAAATTGCTGGGAAGATGAAATGAAATGGTCCCTGGCACTTAGAACTGTACCAGATAAAAGTTAAGTGTTCAATGAAAATTAATGTAAAAATTAAAGATTAAAATTGGATGGTTATGCTGAAATAATATATTCAGTTGCTGTTCAGAAGTCCAGGTGGACACGAACAGAGAATGCAGAATAGACCCACTCATTTATGGTCACCCGGTTTTGACAGAGGTGTCACTATCGCTACAGTGTAGCGAGGAAAAGGCGGTTCTATCAGTAAATGGTGCAGGGTCAGGCGGCTATCCATGTGGAAGAAAGTGAACTTTGACTCCTACTTCACACCATGTGTAAAAGTCAGTTTCATGTGGCTCACAGATCTAAGTGTGAAAAGGTAAAACATTAACACTTCTAGAAGATGGTAACAGAAGAGTAACCTCACGACCTTGGGATAGGCAAAGATTTCTTAAGCAGGACACAAAAAGCACTAATCTTAAAGGAGGAGAATGATGAATTAGAATGAAAAGGCAAGTCACAGAGGAGGAGAAGATATTTGCGACATATCCATCAGAGGACGTCCCTTCTATTGAGAGTATGTAGAACTGAACAGGCACTTCCCGGAAGAAGATCCCCAGTGGTCCACACCGCGTGAAAGTGCTCAATGTCCTTAGTCCACGGGAACGTGGATGTTCAAACCGCAATGAGATACCACTGTGTCCCCACCCAAATAGCTTTTCTTTTTTAAAGATGACAATATCAAAAGTTGGTGGGCGTGTGGCGCAATTAGAACACTCATTCCTGTGCAGGAGTGAGTGGGGCTGGTGCAACCATTTTTAAAAACCGTTGTACGGTACCTGGTGGGGCTGAAGAGATTCCTACTCCACAACCCACCTCCAGCTATGTACTCTACAGGAAGGAGGGCATGTGTACAAGAATGCTCATGGCAATGTTATTTATAACAGCAAGAAGCTAAAAATAAACCAGTATCATCATAAAATGACACACTGTCTAATATGCTTACAATGGAATACTATATAGCCATTGTACACAGTCAGTTCAGAGCACAACATGGATGAGTCTCAAAACTGTGTTTAGCAAAAGCAGCCAGTGCACACATAGACGCATACTACATGCTGTGCAAACCTGTGTGTGTGCAGTGCACACAGGAGCGGCACAGATGTCAGAAAAGCAGTTCTCTTTGACAGGTGTAAAGACTGAGTAGAAGACATGAGGGAAACTTGTGGATTTCTGATTATGTTCTGTTTCTTGAACTGGGGGGTGACTACCTACATGTATTCATGTTGTAAAAATTCACCTAGCTGTGTGCTTAAGGTTTGTATAGTTTTTGCATTTTATGCTTCAATAAAAAGTTTATTTTAAAAAGTGAAGGAGCACGGAAAAAGTGGAAACAACCTGAATGTCTACCAGCTGATGACCAACAGTTTAGTAACTATGGGGTAGCCACACAGTGGGTATTGTTCTGCCGCTAAAGAAGTGGAGTGCTGGGGCCTGCTGCAGCGTGGGCGGACCTGGACAGCGTGGTGCAACCGGGAGAAGACACGTTGTGTCTGATTCCTTCTCCATGAAGTATCCAGAAGAGGTGCATTTGTGGAGACAGAAGGCAGATTAGTGGTTGCCTAGGGCTGGGGAGGTGGCTGAAAACAGACAGGGGCTTCTTTCAGGGGTGTGGAAATCCTCTAAAGTGGATTGTGGTGATGGTTGCACAACTGGGTGTACACAAAAAACCATTGGACTGTGCACTTTAAGTGAGTGAATCGTATGGTATGTGAATGAAATAGAAATACAGCGGCTGTGGAACAAGAAGCTGAGGAATGTTGATAACTGGAGTGATTGCAGCCCCAGAGGGAATGGCTGCGCCACGTGGCCCTGTGGCCTGTGAGTTAATGGCACTGGTGCTGGGGTCCAGCAGTGTTCTAACCCCGGCTCTGCCACCCACTCCATGCGACATTGGGGGAAAAAGCTCTCTCACTTCTCTGAGCCAAGTGTCTTCATCTATAATATTAATAGTATCTACCCCACAGAACTTCTGTGAAGATGATTCATTTATTCAAGAAATATGTGAGTATCTTTCATGTTCCAGGTAAAATCAGTGATAACTGTTGTTAGAATCACCAGGACGTTTTGCACCCGAAAAGTCTTCACCCCCTTTTAGTGACAGTGACAAGTAAATACAAGAGTGTGTCCTGGGCATAGGATACCTCTGCCCTGCTGTGCCACATCGACACCTGGAATTAGTGACCCTGAGTTATTAATATTGAATTATATTCTGCTGTTAAGAAAAGGAAGTACATGATACATTTATAGAGGACTTTCATCCGGAAGTATTAAAGGGTTGGTATTCAGTGACCTAGAAAGTTTGGTAATTGATAATACTTTATATGAAAACTGAGTTTATTAAAAAACTAGAAAACTGAGTTACAGCTGTAGTCAATATATGGATAGTTCAAAAACAGAAAGTAACCTTTGGTGACAGGAGTGCGTGACAAGGTTTTTATTTTAGTGAATGTTTATTGTCCTCATAAAGAAGTCACTTTTGGTCATGTGGAAAATCTTACTGTGTTCTACTTAGTTGTCTTAAAATAGGTGTCCTGCCAGGTAGACGTATAACCCCTTTTCAGGGTTACATTAATAGTGCTTGTAGCCTGCAGTCATTGAGAAAGCAGCAATTACAAGTTAGTCAAGTACCTGATACTAAGGAGTGGATCCCATAAAGTAATGGTCAAGAGATTAGTCTCAGGAGCCAGACTTTGATGCAAGGTATCCAATCTCTTTGGATTTCAGCTTCTCATCTGTACAGTGATAATCTCTTAGCAAGGGAAGGATTAAATGAATACAAAGTGCCCTAAAAATCATACAGCCAAGGTGGGGAGAGGGTGGGTGGAGGTGGAAGAGGGTATAGGGGGATTAAATTGTGATGGGAAAAATGAAAAATAAATAAATTTTTTAAAAAGTAGTTTAAAAATCAAACAGCCAGTACGCTATTATTGTGGGACAGCCATTGTGGTGGATTCATGTCATAAGCATGCATAAATAATGGATATCATTTTATGTTAACCCTTGGGAAGCCTTGGAGAATCAGAAAAAGTTGCTTCTTCATGCAAGGAGATTAATTAATGAAACTGACTGACTAGGTCTAAAAGAGCTAATTGGGTTTGGTGAAAAAGTAAGAGGAACCCACAAAGGCTTCTCCAGAATAAGAAAAATTAATAAAGGATTTTATCACCAGGATATAAACCTCTTAAAAGCTTTTGCCTCAGAATTCAAGATGAGTTTGAATTTGCTTTAATTGGACTAAGCAGTCGTTGATAATAGTTAACAGTGAATCAGTATCTAAATACACAAAGTTGTTTATATTTCCTCAAAACTTGTTGAAGATTATATATATTGTTTCAATTTGACTATTTATAGACCTGTAATTATGTTTTGTTAATTGAAGAAGGTTTTTTAAAAACAGAAAAATTGCCCTGGCTGGTGTGGTTCAGTGGATTGAGTGCCAGCTAAGAACCAAAGGGTCACCAGTTCAATTCCCAGTCAGGGTACGTGCTTGGGTTGCAGGCCAGGTCCCCAGTGGGGTGCGTGTGAGAGGCAACCACACATCAGTGTTTCTCTCCTTCTCTTTCTCCCTCCCTATCCCTCTCTAAAAATGAATAAATGAAATCCTTTAAAAAAGAAAAAAAGAAAAAAATCCACAAACAAGTGTGAAAATAGTCTGAAATTCAGTTTTCCAGCCTACATCATTAGGAAACTGGTCTCCTGGGATCATACAAGCCTTGCTTATGCCCCACAGGCATGGGAAGGAAGGAGTTCCTCATGCTGGCCACACACACTTAACCTCCACAGTGATGACAAAAGCCACAGGCTGCCACAAACCGGAGTCACATTTCTGGCATGAAACTTGTTTCCTGTTCAGAAGGGATGTGCCAGGTTCCTGCCACTTCATTTATTGAATCCGCCCTAGAAGAACTTGCCTGCAAAGGGTTTAGCTGCCGCTCTCCTCCGGGAAAGTTGTTAGTGAGCTGCTACCCACTCTTGCTGCTTTCTGCCCAGACTGGGCTTTTTGTGCTGTGTGGTGGGGAACCGGGTAGAGGGGCGGCTGGCAGGGAGGAGTGCCCAGCATTTTGTTGGTGTGTTTTTATTTAAAAAAAAACAAACAAACTATAAAACAACCCATTTATGATAGAAAATTTAGAATTTACATATAAGCGGGAAGAAAAATTAATAGTCCTACCACTCAGCTATTTTGAAGCCAGGTTTGCATTTTTTGTTTTATACTTTTTATCATTATTGCTTTTCCAGCCTCTGAGAGCTGGAAACGTTACAAGTGTATATAGTGCAGAAAGGCACAGTCCCCCGAATCCTCGACGTCCAGGGATCATCACTGGGGGCATTTTAATTCTGTTCTTCTTAGGCAGTGACCCTCTCCTACCTCTGTGGGCTTGTCTTTCTTTTAATGCATGTAGCTAGTTTTTTTTTTTTTTAAGAGGAAGGAGTCAAGCAATCTTTTTTTTTTTTTTAAGATTTTATTTATTTATTTTTAGCGAGGGAAGAGAGGGAGAGAGAGAGAAACATCAATGTGCGGTTGCTGGGAGACATGGCCTGCAACCTAGGCATGTGCCCTGACTGGGAATCGAACCTGCGATGCCTGGTTCGCAGCCCGCGCTCAATCCACTGAGCTACACCAGCCAGGGCTGCATGTAGCTAGTTTTTCTTAACTAGATTTTTCCTTTTTAAACTCTTCTTTCCTTGGCTTCATTCAGCCCCTGCAAACTTTCTTTCTCTTAATTTTTGGAGAGAGAATTTTGAACATACATAAAAGTAGACAGACTAGTATAATGAAACCCCCTGTTCCCATCACCCAGCCCCAGGAACCCTGAAACCATGACCAGTCCCCCCTGCCCCCTGCCCTTCACACCCACCCCTGTCTCCCAGCCCTTATTACTTGGATCTGCTAACTTTGTAACTACTTTTTCAGGGTCCTTCTTGGCCCCTCTGACTTCACTCTCCTTTGGAAATGAGAAAGGACCAAGTGCCTGCTCTCTTCCTCATGAGCCTGCACTCAGCTCTCTGTGCCCAGCCTGACCGGGTGACCGGGCTTTCCCCAGTCCTCTCTGAAAGGCCCAGGAGCCCCCCACGCTGGATATGTGGGCCTCATGTGTGCAGCCCCTCGTTCTCTTCCTGCTGATGAAGGGGGCCAGTGCTCAACTCGTCTGGAGGGAAGTGGAGCTGACTGCCTGGGTGTCCCTCTTCCATGCTCTTATGGGTTCAAACTGAGATTCCTGAGAGTTTGACCGAATGTGACAAAAATCGCTGTGTGGGCCGGTCAGCTGAGGGCTTGCAGGTTGAGAGAGCCTTTTGTAATAACGAAGGAAAAGAGCTCTCTAAGCTGCTTGCGGAGTTCCGGAAGGTGAGCTCATGGTTAAGGAGTTTGCCATTCAAGGCCCTTGTCAGCCCTTTGCTGGGCGGCAAAAAGGAAATGTGGAAAAGACAGCCCATGGGCTCTTCAAATCCTGGCTTTCCGAAGAACCCGAGAAACCCTCTCGAACAGCCCCTCCTCGTATATGGGCACCTTGCGTCGCATTCAGATTCCTTTGTCCCAGAGGTTATTTTGCTCTGACTGCTTTTAAGTTTATGAAGCATCATCCTCAAACTGTCACACCAGCCTGGCCAGGGGTCCTGCCACAGCTTTCTGTGCCGGGGGTCAGCCTCATGTTTGCACAGCCAAGCACTGCACAGCACCGGGAGACTCGGGGTCTGGGGTGTCCCTCTCACTGCGCAGCCCACTCGGGGGTTCCACCCGAGTCAGGGAATTCACTTACTCCAGCGAAAGGGTGGGGTTTGTCGTGCGGCCACAAGTGACCCAAGCCCAGTCGTTGCTCAGCTGTGGAGTCTGTCTCTCAAATTCAGTGGGACCGGACTAAGGCCAGGGCCCGCGTCTGGGCTGGAGGTGCCGCCCCCAGTGAGGCCGTCACCGCTGGGGATGTCGGGACAGCACGACCAGATTGCTCTTTCCTAGCTTCCCGAGTTCTGTCTCTCGAGGCTTGCATTGCGTTGCTGAGAGGCCCTGCGCAGGGTCAGGAGGGGGACCAGTGTGCGGGGTGGGGCACCCGGCATCTGCCATGGCTGCCAGTGTGCCTGTCGGGCGGGCTCCGCCTCTTCGCATCATCCGCCTTTGTGCCTTTGTCCCCCAAGTGCACCCTTGTCCCGCAGGTCTGAGTTCCTTCGTTTGCCTGTTAGGCCGTCGCTAAGAGGTCGCGGTCTTCTCCGGCTCCCTGTTTCAGTTCAGTCCGGCCTTAGACTCCGATAGTGGAGCCACAGTAGGCGGGAGGTGGCGGCGTGAGAAGGTGAATACGGCATATGCGGTTAATGTCACTTTGCTGCTTAAAGTTCTCTGGCGCGTCGCTGTCACACTGGAAAGTCTACATGTGGCATTCTGCCCCAGTGGGGTGTCTCTCAATGCGGTCCCATCCTCCCCGGTAGCCTCCTAGCTTCCAGTTCTCCCCTTCTTTCCATTTCTTGGGCGCACCAGGCTTGCTGCCACCGTTGGCCCTTTGCTCCGGGTCTTCTCTGGCCTGGGATGCTGTCCCTCCTGCCAGCCTGTGACAGGCTCCTTTCAGGCAGACATCCCCGTCTCTCCCCTCAGAGGAACTTTCCCGAATGAGCCCTGAGGTGGACCCCGGCCTACCCATGGCCACCCCCGTTTTCATTTCCTTAGAGTCCTTCCTACTGTCTTAAGTCATTTTATCACTTACTTGGTTGCTTACTGTCTCTCTCCCCGCTAGAGTGCAAGCTCCACAAGGGAAGGGACCTGTTGGCCTTTATGTCCCTTGTGCCTAGAGAAGTGCCTGCCACAGTGTAGGGGCTCACAGAGCATCTGCTGAATGGCCAGTGGAGTGAATGAAGGCGGTCACTGGTGTCGTGTTTGAAGGAGATGCTGGGGATTGTGAGGGGACTCAGAGCCAGGCCGTGCGGGCCCCGAGCCCGAAGGAGGGGAGGCCTGGGGGCCACATGCTAACGGTCTGAGCGTTCAAAGCCGGTACTTCCCCAAAAGTAGCTCCCCACCCTGCCGGCAGCAGTTTGCTCCTTCCCTCGTTTCTCTTTGCCACGTGGCTGTCCTCTGAGGAGAGCGGCTTGTCCTGGGCAGCCCCATGAGGCAGAACTGCACCAACAAGGGGGAATTCTGGGAAGACGTATTTTGGCTTTAAAGGGGAAAATGCTATATTGTCGTTGCTCTCTGAGGACCGGGCAGACTCTGCTGGGAAGCAGTGATTTCAGGGTCACCTGAGGGACGCAAGGATAGGTCGGATACCCTCTGGGAAGACCAGGTGTGGGGAGCACTACAGGCGTACATCATGGGGTGGCAGGGAGATTGGCATTTTGGAAAGGGTACCATCTTTGGTGTGGAGAATGGGCTTGTGAAATGGCAGGGAGAGCCTCGAGGAGGTTGTTAGATCTTCCTCCAGAGAGATGGTGGTAGTCCTGGCCAGGGTGGGGATGGTGGGTGGAGGAGAGATGGGCGGACTCCCAAGGCGTTGGGTGGTAGAGCTCGGAGCTGCTGGAAGCAGACGCATCCTTCCAGTTTTCTCCAGGCTCAGGCAGTGGTCAGTCAGTGGAGGCAGTTCCACGTCCTGAACGGAGAACCCAGGAGCAGAAAAGGCTCTGCTGGGGGTGGGGACTTTGGGAGGTGTGAGTGTGAGGTGCCTGTGGGACAGCTACATGGCCGTTCCTAGTGGATTGGTGTGTGCGTCAGTCTGGAGCCCTGCGGTGTCTGCGCTGGTGGCACAGGAGGAGACTGCAGCACAGGGATGAAGCTGGGACTCCTGGGAGTGGGCGAGGCAGTCCAGGGGGAAAGCAGAGTGGGCAGAGACCTGGGAGCTTGTCGACATGGAAGGGACAAGGAGGAGATGAGGAGCCTGGGGAGGGGCAGCCGCAGTGTTGGACACCCAGAGCAGGGCCCGTAGCTGAAGACAGGGGTCTCGACCAGGGAGAGAGCACCAGGTCTCAGACACCCTATGGGATCAGGCCCAGTTGGGCCCAAAAATGTGTGAATTTAGTGACACAAAGGCCATTAGTGACCTAGACAAGTACAGTTATTTTCCGCTAATGAAACGCCTACCCGTATCATTCCCCTATATTCTGGGTTAAAAGGAGTGTCCTATGGGGTCAAGAAGAGCCTCTGTCACCACTGCCCAGTCCCAGCAGTGGGGAAAGGGGAGTTCAGGTGACCCAGGTCTGGAAGGCCCTCATCTCACTCCTGGCAAAGCAGGGGAAGCCTGACGCTGCCACCTCTGATAGGACAGTCACCCTGCCACGAGCTACAGATGACCACATGCTAGGAATTTAGAAAGGGGTTGGTGGGTCTCAAGGGCTTACAATTGAATAGAACTAGAGGTGAGGCTTAATGGTCGCTCTGGAATCAGGCCCTGCTACAAGTGGCCAAGGAGATTGGCAGGGGGAACCAAAAGAGGCTCTGCAGGGTCAGGGATGTGGCTGTGGACAAGGCTGGGGAAGGTCCCTCGTGGAACGTCTGGTTGCATGGTGAGAATGTAGCATTTCTTGAGGCATAAGAGGTAGGGAGGCATTTCTAGCTGTGGCCCCCTGAGACGAAAAATGGGGTTGTAGCATGTCCTAGAGTTAAGGTGACAGTGGCAGGGGTAAGGGTTGGTAATAAAAGGAGCAAAGGCTCTGAACCCCACCTGGTTCTGACTCCCTGATTTATTACTTACCAGCCAGGTAAACTTGGACAAGTGACTTGAAACCTCGCCGAGCCTCAGATAGTTCATCTGTGAACTGCGGTTACATGGCTATTGTCAGGGCCCCCCGGCGGGGGTGGTGCTGGCACAAAGGAGACATTCAGTAAATGGTCACTGCTGCTGTCCATACTCTCATTTTCATGATCATCACTGCCAACATCACACGTAACACAGTCACAGAGTATTAAACGTTCCACACGTTCTCACGGAAGTAAACCCAAATTCAGCGCGGCTCGCTCCCACTTGGAGAGGCTTTGGACCCTGCCTGTTTCAGAGCACTAGGGGCACCACACTATCACCACACCGGTGTGTCTGCCAACCCCACTGGACTGGGCGCTCCTTTACCAGAGGGACCACCTCTTACGGAGGTCCGTGCTGAAATAAACCAGGGCCCCGTGTCTGTGTGTCATGGGTCTGGATACGGAGGTGCTTTCTCTACACCAGAGCTCATCAGAAGTAGAGCAGGGGTTTCAAAACGTGAGCTCCACCCCCCCGGTGAGGCTTGTGTCAGGGGCCGGGCGGGGGCACTGCTGGGGAGTGGCCAGACTGGCCCAGAGGCTGGCATGGAAGATGGTTCTTAGGCCCCTGCTTTGGGTTCTGTTAGCGTTTTAATGAGATGAAGCCCTCCTGATGTCCTCCCGGGTTCCTTCAGAGGGGCATCCGTGCTCCCCAAGGGCTGTGGGCCTGTGCTCAGGTAGCCGCCCCGGCTGGCCTTGGGATTCCTCCTCCCTCTGCGTCCACAGCTCTTCAAAACTCGTGGGCCTTGCCTTAGCCCGGGAAATAAAGATGTTTTAATGTAATGCAAAAAAATTCAGTGTTTTTATAGGAAGACAGTATTTTTTAGAACATTAAATTGTAACCTTTTAGATTTATATTTTCTCTTTCATAGAAGAAAAACTATAGTACAACTACCTCAAGAGTTCTGCAAGTTCACATTATGTAAATATATGTAATAAAATATTTACTTAGGGTTTCCATAAAAAAGGTTCAAAGGAGAGAATAAGAGAGCTTCTCTTTGCTGGTTTTAGAGGCTCTGCTGGGAATTCTTAGTGAAATTTAAGCCTCTCAAATATGTTTTGATTGGCTTCCTTCATGTTTTATCTCCTGTAATGAACCCTTTGTCAGTTTGTCAATTTTGACTGAGGACAGAAAGTTCATGTGTAGTAACAACACACAGACTGAATTTAAAATTATGGTTCATATCATGATGTAATAATCCTCTCTCTTTTCCTTTAGTCAATATTTACCTGTTAGGCCAATATATTATCATTCGGACTTCAAAAGAAGATACTTTATTTTACCTTCTTCGAGTGTTGGTTTTCAATACTTGTAATGTCAGACCTGCAAGCTGAGCCGTCTGAGACTCTTGGCCACACTCTCCTGGGGCGAGTTCCTCGAGCACCACAGGGCAGGTCCCTCTACTCCCCATGACCCGGCAGCAACGCGGTGGGGCTCTCGGAGCGAGGCAGCTGAACTCTGAGCCACACTGCTTCCTCTGGCTTTCCAGACGCCCCCTCTCCTCGGAGGGGGGATGGGTCTCTCGAGTTGCCCCAGGGCAGCCAGGATCTCTCAGATGGACTCAGGTTTTCCCTAACATACTAAAGGTGCAGGTGGGGCAGCAATCCCGGGGAACACCCTGTTGGAGGTGGTCTCGGAGTGGGAGACACAAGCAGAATGGGGAATCTTCAGTGCTTTTCCCCCCCGACCCCCTTATTGTAACTACCCCACATTTAGACGTTTTCCCATTTTAAAAACTGAGGGAAGAATCATCCCCCTGTAAAGAAGGAATAGGAGGACAATAAAATAGCTATAAGATTTGCAGATTAAGTATGTGATACCTTTGGGCCTATTATCCTGGTAGCCAGAGGAAGGAGTGGTGTTGTGTTAGCAAACTCTTCTGAGTCAACTCGGGTGTCAGGTTTCTTGCAGCAGGTCCTTGTGACCAAAAGGGATTGATCAACTCATGCATGGCCAAGTCCACAGGTAGGCTAGTTTCAAGGCAGCCGGATCTTTTTTCAATGAGGTCTCCTGATTTCCCCTCCATTCCTTAGACCTGTTTGTTTCCTGTGTCAGTGTGATTTTGGGGCAGAGACATTTCCTTGGCAGTTTCAGAGTTACGGTGGCCCTGACTGTCTCCATGGTCCTGAGAGAGCGCGCCTCTCCTTGAAGTCTGTACCGATCCCTGAAAACAGACTCAGAACACACCTACCGGAGTCACGTGCCTCGGCCGGTCTCTGTGAACAGGGGCGGGGTGCAGTGCACGTACATCAAGCACGTACTTAAATGTAATCGAGTTCGCCTTTGTGCTCGTGTCGTCAGTGTGCTTCTGTCTCCCACGACGTTCTCTTCAAACTGCACACTTATTTCACATGCGCTTTCTTATATTCTGTCCGTTTTGTGCATTTTTGTACTTATTTGTGTGTATAACTAAATATACATATTTGATAGATGACTTAGTTGTTTAAGAGTAAATCTTAAATTTATAACCTCACTGGCTCCCAGCCCAGCTTTCAGTGCAATTCCCTTGGCCCACAGCATCTGCCCATCTCTGGTGCGGCCGACAGGGAAGGTGGAGCCTGTTGAAAACTGGCTTCACTGGCAAGGGACAGGGCTGTTCTAAGAGGCAGAGCAAGCAGGGTCTTTGACCAGAAGGGAAAACGCAACAGGCAAACCAATTATTGCTTTATTCACTCAACAGGTATTATTGAGACCCTACTATGTATGTGTCAGGCATTCTTCTAGGCACTGGGCCAACAACAGTGAACTTGACACAAAGGCCCTGCCTTTCTGGAGCTTACACTGTAGGGAGAGAGACAGACATCGGAGCAATAACTCAGTGCAGATACACCGTGATGTCTGGCAGTGATGAGACCTGTGAAGGAAGGGCCGAGGCAAGCATCTTCGGTTGCAGATCAGGGGCTTTCACAGCGCAGGTGGAGGAAACAGAGGGCAGAGGGGCTCCTCTTCTTCTGGGGTTCTCTTCCCATTGCCCATATAAGGTGAGAAGGGCTCAGGGAGACAGATCCTGCTGAGATTACCCCAAGGGTAAGAAGGAGCAGGAGCCAAGCCAGCATGTGATCAGGGTGAGGTAGGGTGCGTTGTGGGGACATAAGGAGGTTTGCCAGGACAGCTGAGCACAGAGCACAGGGATGGCAAGGTTGTTGGGCTGGCAGGGTGGGTGGGGGGAGACCATACGGGGGCATGAACAGTAGGCTAAGCAGTGACATCACCAGATACATGCCTAAGGAGGTGACCAGCCACAGTGTGGAAAGCAGGACCAGAGGGGACTGCTTCAAGGCAGGAGGGTCACTGACAGGGCTGAGGCCCGAAGGCCAGGACGGGTGGGGCTTGCAAAGTCAGAGTCTGTGGGGTTTGGGGTTAACTTGCTTCTAGCGACCTGAAAGGTTTAGTTCATCATCCAGCATGAGTCTTCTTTTGCAAAACTGTTGATGTTTCCTCAAGGACCAGAAGCCTTTAGAAATGGGAACCATTTGTGAAAAAGTCTAATGTTGTTTGTTAGGGATAAAAATCTCATCAGGTAGCAACAGTGAAGTCTCAAGGGGGGGGTAGGGGGAGCACCCCACGAGGCCGCAAAGGGCCACCCATGGCCTTTGAGAGTGACACACATTCGTGGGAAGAGTGTCTGGGAGGGAGGGAGGGAGTGCTGTTGCCTTCCAGACCAGGCTGATGGACCTTCTTGTTCCTTTACAGGCAACATCTACGAGGTCGGAGTGCACATCGCTGACGTCAGTTACTTTGTTCCCGAGGGCTCCGAGCTGGATAAGGTGGCTGCGCAGCGAGCGACAAGTGTCTACCTGGTTCAGAAGGTAAAACTCAGTCCCCAGTAGCTTGAATTGAAAATGTGCTTCTACTTAAGTCTTCTTCTGCCTTTATATTGTTTGGTTATTTCACTCTCTTTTGAAAGATTTTATTTATTTTTAGAGAGAGGGACAGGGAGAGGAAGAAAGGGAGAGAAACAGTGATATGCAACATCCATGTGCCAGAGAGACATCAGTTTGTTGCCTCTCATGCACCCCCAATTGGGGGACCTGGCCCAAAACCCAGGCACGTGCCCCGACTAGGAACTGAACCGGCGACCTTCTGGCTTGCTGACAGGTGTCCAGTCCTCTGAGCTACACCAGCCAGGTCTATTTATTTCTCTTTAAACAAAAAATTCCTGAGGAACAGCAACCATGTCTGAACATCTTTTCTCACATCCAGTAAGGTCTTTAAAAAATAAAAACAAAAAGGTTTCCCCTGGAAAACTGCTTGCCCTGTGTTATCACATGTTTTCCCATTGGGCCCTTATGTGTTCAAGAGGAACCAAACTGAGGAAACACCAAGGCAAGACACAGGCATTCATCTCCGGCCTTCATGCTGGCCCCGCCATGTAAGGAGCTCGGGCAGGGAGTCAGCTTCAGAAAGAAATGAGGGGAAATGACTGCTTGTAACGATTGTTCCAAAACAGGACTCAGCGAACTCAGCGCACAGCAGCCACCGTTTTTATCAAGTTTTACTGTAACACAGCCAGGCCCGTCCACTTACGTAATACCTGCAGAACGGTCATACTTCCATAGGGGAATGGAAGAAAGACTCACTACTGGTCTTTTAAGAAGTTTTGACCCCTGTTCTAAAGGGCGGGGCTCATCCGCTCCTCACCGGCCTTTTACAAGACCTTCCACAGTCTGAGAGATGGAAAAGCGAAGGCTTTCCTTCCGTCCTGATCCTGCCACTCCTAGTAAGATGCTGAGTCTGCAGACCTCCTGTAACAAGTGTTTAATGGGCACCACGATCTGCCAGGCACTGCTCTAGGCCCTGGGGACTGTGATGAATAAAAGGTCACATGTGGGTTATTTCTAGCCCCCCACTGGAGCTCATGAATTCTCCCAGGTGTCTTTTCCCCTCCTTTTGACACTGTCTGCCTACTTATTTGGATCATCTGACATCTTTGGCTGTATCACGACTTCCAGGTCCCACTTAGCTTTCAGGTGCACTTAACTAGCTCAAACCCTCCTTCCTCCCACGCCCTCAGGACATGACTTCTGGTGTTTGCTCTTTGAATGGATTAAGGTGGGAGGTATATCCCACCACCCACCCACTGACGTGTACATGGGAGCTGGGAACCTTTTACCTGGCCCCATCTCTCAGGGGCAAGAACCCAGGCCAGGTGCCAGACCTGCTCCTTTCTGGGAACTTCCACGTGTCATCACCTAGGGAGAGGGTACAGCTGCCCAGTGTCCTTCCACTGCCTCATCTGCCCGGCGGCTCCCACAGCCAGCACACCTGTGCGCCCTCACAGCTGGCGGGAGGAAAAGCCAGGCTCTGAATACCGCCCTCAGAAGGAGCATGTCCCGGTAGGCCGTTGTGCTTCCCACCCCCGCCTCTCTAAGTCCTCCCCTGGGGAAGTTCACTGTGCTGCCTGCCCCAGATAGGAGTGCTTAGAGGGGTTCCACGCGAAAGGTTTCAGAACACCACCAACACAGGGGTTCTGAAGAGGCCTAGAAAGCCCCTGACCTTTACAAACCTACGCATCTTGACACAAGCATTAAGACGCATCTGTAGGACAGCATTCCCCTTCTCTTTGTTACCGCCAACCTCTCTTCACTGTCACCCCTTCAGAGCAAGGGCTTGAGAAATGTGTGCCCTTGGCCACCTGAACCTCCACTTCTGCTGTTCCCCAGAATGAGCTGGCCCTTTTGGGGACATGCTGCCTAGACCCAGGCAGAGCAGGCCACCAGAGGTCCAAGTGCTGCTCACCCTGGAGATGCCTCGTCCCTGGTCACAAGGAAGATGAGTGTCATCCTGGCAGTGCCCACTGTGGTGGGGGTCTTTCGAAGAGCCAGTGTTGTCCCAGTTCTGTTTATGTCATAACTGGAAAACAGTCACTGACTACAAATCCTCCTGATGGCCCCATGTCACCTCCGTACCCACCCCCTCCCCATCACACCATCGTCCAGAACATACCATCTGCCCAGGTATTCAGATACAGTGACAAAGGAAGGGCGCCCACATCCCAAATGTGTAATCGGCCCGAGGCCCCAGGCGGTCAGACCACCCAGCTACTGTAGTGAGCAGTCAGCCGTCTGTGTTCACGGTTCCACGCCCTTCGGTTCGACCTGGGACAGATCGAAAACGTGGGAAGACGGCGTGTTGTTGCTGACGTGCATCTTGTACTCAACCCTGTGAGGGTTGTGTCTGTCCTCAACACGTTCAGACCTTTTTTCTTTTTATCGCCTAACAACACAGTAGCATTCACATTGTGTTAAGTATTACAAGTAATCTAGAGATGATTTAAAGAATGCCTTTTGACCCACCAATTCCACTGCTAGGATTATATCCTAAGAACCCTGAAACACCAATCCAAAAGAACCTATGCACCCCGATGTTCATAGCAGCACAATTTACAATAGCCAAGTGTTGGAAGCAACCTAGGTGCCCATCAGTAAATGAATGGATCAAAAAACTATGGTACATTTACACAACAGAATTCTATGCAGCAGAAAGAAAGAAAGGAGCTCCTACCCTTTGCAACAGCATGGATGGAACTGGAGAGCATTATGCTAAGCGAAGTAAGCCAGGCAGTGAAAGACAAATACCATATGATCTCACCTTTAACAGGAACCTAAACAATAAAGCAAACAAATAAGCAAAATACAACCAAAGACACTGAAATAGAGAACAGGCTGACAGTGACCAGAGTGGAGAGGGGAGGGAATTTCAGGGGAGAATGGGAAGGGTTTGCAGGAACAAGTATAAAGGACACATGGACAAAACAAGGGGGGTGTGGAAACAGGAGGGAGGTGGGGAGGGCTGTGGGGGGTGGGCTGGGTTGGGAGTAAAAGACAAAAAACTGTACTTGAACAACAATTAAAATTAAAAAAAAAAAAAAAGAATGTATGTGGGCTCTACACCAATACTACATACACAAGTTTATAAAAGGGACTTGAGCATCTTTGGGTTTTAGTATCCGCGGTTGTGTCCTGAAACTTGTCCCCCCAGATACCCAGGGACAACTGGACTTCCTTTCCAAGTCTGAAACCAAGGCTTTCCACAGGTAGGGACACCAGCCGTGTCAGGGGTTCCCTAGCCTCTCTGTCCTTCTTGGGGAGCCCACTTCTGCCAGGACTTGTGCATCTTCAACACAGCCATTGGGGAGCCCTCAAATCTGCTCCTGCAGACCGAGACCTCCTGCAGCTGTGCTCTGGTCCTTAGCATTAGGGCACCGCCCTCCGCAGCCCGCCCTGGCAGCCCGCGTGACGCAGGGAATGTGGACTTCCAGGCATGCCTCTGCCAGCTCCGACGAACCTGATGTCATTGGACCTTTGAGCTGCCCAGCCATGTGCTTGCAGTGCATGGACTCATTTATTGCAGCCTCCAATCAGAGACACTTCTCATCCACATCCCTGCCTGAAGATGCAGGGCCTCTTAGGGAAGGGGCTGACTCCAAAACCCCTCCTATCCACAAAAACTGTGATGTATTGATACATGTTATATCTAGAAAAAGAATGGAGTTATGATGGGAAGAGAAGTGGAAGTAGCAATCTCTTTAAAGACCACATCAAGTAAATAAATGAGAAATGTTCTCACCACATAGAAAATTTTAACTCTGCTCTTCAGATTCAAATATTTAAGAACTTTAGTCATAATTAGAGGTTCTTCTTCTAAGCAGGTGTCTTTCTCTTATCTAGCTGCTGCAATCTCCTTTTGTAGCCAGGAATTATGTTTCAAAATCAGAAAATGATACAACAAAATTGGGTTAAGTAACTAAGCATGTTTTCTTTTCTGTTCTCTTTACTTTGGTTTCCTGATTGTCACAGTTCTAGAGTTTCTCATTGGGACTCTGCTCCCAGGCTCTGAAAGGAGGCAATTGGTGGAGGAAGGGCCCCGTGCCTCCAAGTGGCTATGGCCCCTGCCACCTGCGTGGCGCTGCCCCCAGCTTGGCAGGAGCCCTCTCGCCTGCCCACAACCTTGGACAGCAGCAGCTGTGCCTTCGGATTCCTTGGAACCATGGCTCTGACCTTTCTTCCTACTCATTTTTGTTTCTTAAAGGACTGTGTCCAGGAACTTTTCTGCTGTTTTCACTTTCCCTTGCCTGTAAAGATCTTCTTAAAAGCTGGAGGAGCTGCTTCCTCCTCCTCCAGACCCTCTGCCGTCTGATTTGGCAGAATCATCACCCAGCTTCATCCCTGGGGAAGGAGTGCGAGTGGTGGGGGTGGGGGCAGGGTGCTGGCTCTCTTCCCCTCTGAGGGCGGTGGCACTGATTTCTTTTCATTCAGTGCTGCTGACCTGTGAGTGACTGGTGTCAGAATTGTGATCAAAGCTGGACTCTGGGACTTCTCCCCCAGGTGGGGGCAGTGTGCAGCACCCCGGCTTGGGGCCCAGATGCCGGCTTACCGCTGCCTTCCGAATGGAGTTCTCTTTGTTGGGACTTTAGTCACAGAAGTGAGTACTCAGTTACTCTGGTCAACCATAAGGTGTATCAGGAGGAAAGGTCAATTTAAATACTGTCCATCCAAATCCCTTGAAAAAAACACCTTTTTGGACAAAAGATGGGTATCAGTTAGGATAGGGAATAACCGCCCCCCACTAACCCAGGCCTGTACTTCTCTGAATGGCATGACAGCTAATGCCTCCCAGCTGTCTTCTCTGAGGGTGAAATACAATGTCACTGTAAAATTTAAAGTAATTTTTTAAATAAGTGAATTGGGCTTTAAAAGTAAAAGAAAACCTAAACAGTTGAAACCTAAACCAAAAATGTCTGCCTGTTGGCCCAAGCACTCGTGTTATTTTAGGTGTGAAACAGCTCAAATGAAAGTTCGCCCATAAATCTCTACGATATTTTATTGGTACTACTTTATAATAGAGATCAAAGATTGGGATTGGAAGCCGTCTGCATGTGGAGTCCAAAGAGTTTTAAGATGTTTCTTTCTGACCCCAGCAGGTTGTCAGAGTGTTGATGTTTTGTTAATGTCAAACTGTGTAACAAAGAGTTGATCGAGTTTGGAATTCATGGAAGTGTTGATATGAAAAAGAAAACTCTTTAAACAGAGATCTTGGCTGGCAAGTGAATTATCTCTGTCCTTCAAGTTGTTTGCGCATGCGAGTGGGGAGCCAGCTGAGTGCACCTTATTGTTAAAACCTCAAAGTCCTCAGAGAAAAGGAGAAAACTCCCCAAGTTCTCAGGCTCAGGAAGCAAATGGGCACCAAAGGGGTGCGGGAGCTTTGGGAGCCAGCAGTGGCAGAGAGGCCCCTCCCGGAACTGGAGAGTCTGGAGGGTTGTTGACGGCCGGCCCCCTTGAGCTACTGTAGTCCCCACGTCGCTGCTAGTCCCTCCTGCTCCTCCTTGCCTAGATGATTGATCCTTCCCCTCTGTGGCCCTTTCTGTTGGTCACAGGGCTGTCCTGGCTAACCCGTTGCTGAACTTGGCCCGCCAGCCCGCTGTGGCTTTCGCAGATGTTTCTGCTCTCCGAGGCTAATATAAGATTTTATAGTCTTGTTGGTACCCCCACCCAGCTGTCTTGGGCAGTGGTGTATTTACCTAAATGATCGGTTTCTCTCAACTCTCTGAAGCCCTGGTCCAGAATGCTTAGAAAGTTGCGTCCTATCATCAGTGGCCCTTCTTATCCATGACAAGCTTTCAAGCTCTGCCCTGACCCAGCTTTGATCCTGGCTCTGAAGCAAGCTTAAGAAGACTTAGCATTCTTTGAGCCCCTTTCCTTTTCTGCTGCCTGAAGTGGTATTAGTCTTTATCCAGTTAGCATTTATCAAGTACCAGCTGTGTGCCAGGTACAAAGAGATGACATGGATGCCGGTCCTTGCCCTGCGGGAGTCACAGGAGGTGGGCACGTGACAGGCAGTTACAATGCACTGGCCTACCTGCACTCCCAAGGTGAGGGAGTCCTACGGTGGGGAGAGAGGTCCTATTTGCCCTGGTTGGTGGTAACAGAGGAGCTTCCATAACAGCCAAGAAGGCTTCATAAAACTATTAATTTTTGAGCAGTGTTGCAACTTGTGAGTAGAAAAATCCTAGGTAGACGAAAGGAGATGGAGAGGACATTCCAGCCCAGGCTAGGAAAAGCATGGAACTTTCAAGGAAGAGTGTGGAGTTTACAGTCGCCGGGGTATGAGTCGTAGCAGGGGGCCAAGAGATGAAGTTGCAGAGATGCCTGGGTGGTGGGTGAAGAGCGGGGCTTCGATCTGCGGGCCAATAGGAAAGTGACCTGACCTCCTTTGACCGAGATAGAAAATCACCTTAGCAGCCGTGTGGTTAAAAAACAGGCTGCAGGAAGGGAAGTCCTCATCAGTGCCAGAGCCCTTTCCCTCAGTCACGGGCCCTTGAGGCTTTGTGTCACCACCCGGAGAATCTCGGGGGAGTTCACCGATGTGGTAGTGTCCAGCTGAAGACCAGGAGCACCAGAGCACCAGATGTCTACAGCCTGCTGCCAGAGTGGACGTGCTGAACAAGGAGTGTTTCCCACTTGCTCCCAGGTAGCCTCCCCTCCCCAACTGGTGACCATGTCACACAATGAAGAGTGGGGCCAGGCAAATGGCAGAAGTTAGCTTCCCACTGTCACTTTTGTTGTCTTCTTGGAGATGGGGTTTGGAGGCCCTGTGCCAGCTTCTCCTGGAGAGCCCTTGGCCACGCATGACCTTTGGATGCTGAACGTGCTTTATTAAAACTTCTTGGCCCCAGTGAAGGTGTTTGGGCGCTCCCTGATTAGCAGGACAAGTGAAAACTCAAATTACTGAATTTAGCTCCTCTATCATCAGGGAAGGGAAAGGCAGTGTGACCTAATATAAGTGGGACTGCAGGTTATCACTGGGTGGGGTTCTTTAAGAAGATGCGGAAATCTGGAGACCAATAAGGAAGTTGTGTCCAGAGTAATTCCCACTCCAGAATGTTGCTGCCGGTTTAGGAGATATTAAAAAATATTCTCACATCAGCATTACAACTAAACTATGGAAAAGCCATCACTCAGAACCATCAGAAATTAAGTTGAATGGAAGTCTGACAACTATGGAATTAAATAAACCACATCCCTCCAGACTGGTGGGAGGGGCAAGACACAGAAAGGCCTGGTCCCACATCCACATGTGGTGGTTAAAAATTTGGGAGGGATGTCTTGGGAGTGAGGAGTCCCAGCCCCACACATGGCTTCCCAGCCCAGGGTTCCAGTTCCAGGAAGATAACTTCTGGCTGTAAAAACCAGCAAGGATTGAGTCAGTGAAAGAAACTGCTGGAGCCCCAAGCAGTTCCTCTTACAGAACCCACACACTCACTCACTCAGACCCACTCTCTCTGAGTTCCAGCACTGGGGTAGCAGCTTGAAAGGCACCAGTGGCACACAGGGAGAATCTGACGTGTCTGGCATCAAGGCAAAGGCTGGAGGACAGCTTTCTCCCAGACAGGCAGACAGAGGCCATTGTCCCTTTTTTGAACCCTCCCCTCAGATCCAGAGTCAGGTGCCATATCTGAGACTCCAACCTGGCTAACACTGTTTACCCTGCCTTGGAAATCCCCTGAGACTGTCCCAACCAACTTATGGGCCCACCTAAAATGTTAACAGTGGCTTTTCCATATGAATGACTGGTCTTGGCTCATGCTTTACAACTTCCTAAATCCTCTCAAACAAGCAACAGCTGACTTCAGTCAGCCCCCAGGCCCAGTAGCCATCCTAGATTCACAGTTTGGATTTACCTGGGAATCTCCAAGCCCAGCACAAGTAGCAGCCATCTCAGATTTTTTTATAGCTCAGGCATGGTAGCTCCAGGTAAAACACAGGTAAAGGCTAACCTTGGCCTGTACCACCTGGAAAATACCAGAACCTGCACACCCAGTGGATAGCTACAGACCACATCAGAGCACTACCACCCTGCCCCTCCATAGTTGATCCTCCACGGAGGGCAGAGGTTGGTGATAGTGGTCACAGCCAACTTTGCAGCTTACTGGCCTGGGTAAGTCCCTCCCATTGACCTGCCAACAGCTATCAGGTCTCCACTACATGAGGAGGGGCTACTCAGCCCATAGGAAGGGCACACCTCTAGTGCCCTTCTTTGGTGATAGGGGAGGCTGTGCCACTGGACCATATAAGACACCTACTACATTAGGGCACACTACCAAGACACGGAGTCAAAGAAGCTCTACCTGATACACGGAAACAAACACAGGGAGGCTGCCAAAATGAGGAGACAAATAAACCTGGCCAAAATGAAAGAACAGATCAAAACTCTAGAAAAAGAGCTAAACAAAGTGGAGATAAGCAATCTATCAGTTACAGGGTTCAAAACACTATTTATAAGAATGCTCAAGGAACTTAGTGAGGACCTCAGCAGCACAAAAAAGACCCAGTCAGAAATGAAGGTCACAGTAATTGAAATAAAGAAAAGTTTTCAGGGAAACAACAGTAGAGTGGATGAAGCCGAAAAGCCAATCAATGATTTGGAACATAAAGAACCAAAAAACAACCAGTCAGAACAACAAGAAGAAAAATGAATTAAAAAAAACAAAAACGAGGATAGTGTAAACAGCCTCTGGGACAACTTCAAGCATTCTAACATTTGCATCATACCCCTATGCCAGAGGAGAAGAGAAAGAGCGAGAAACTGGAAATCTATTTGAAAAAATAATGAAAGAAAATTTCCCTAATTTGGTGAAGGAAATAGACATGCAAGTCCAGGAAGCACTGAGAGTCCCAAACAAGATGGATGCAAAGAGTCCCATGCCAAGATACATCATAATTAAAATACCAAAGTGCTTAAAATGCTTAAAGATATGGAGAGTATCTTAAAAGCAGCAAGAGAGAAGCAGTTAATTACCTACAGGGGAGTTCCCATTTGACTGTCAGCTGATTTCTCAAAAGAAACTTTGCAGGCTAGAAGAGACTGGCAAGAAATACTCAAAGTCATGAAAAGCAAGGACCTACAACCAAAATTACTCTATTCAGCAAAGCGATCATTTAGGGTTAAAGACAGATAAAGAGCTTCCGAGACAAGAAAAAAACTAAAGGAGTTCATCATCACTAAGCCATTATTATAAGAAATGTTAAGGGGACTTATTTAAGAAAAAGAAGATCAAAACTATGAACAATGAAATGGCAATAAATACATATCTATCAACAATTGAATCCAAAAAACAAACTAAGCAAACAAGAAAACAGAGACAGAATCATGGATACAGAGAGTGTTTTGATGGTTTCCAGATGGGAAGCGGTTATGGGGGAATGGGTAAAGAGGTGAGGGGATTAAGAAGAAGTACAAATAGGTAGTTACAGAATAGCCATGGGAATGTAAAGTACAGTATAGGAAATGGAGTAGCCAAAGAACTTATAGGCAGGACCCATGGACATGAACAATGGTGTGGGGATTGGTTGAGGGAGTAGGGGGTGTTGGGTGGAGCGGGGCAAAGGAGGAAAAATTGGGACAGCGGTCATAGCATAATCAATAAAATATTTTTTAGAAAAGAATATATCCCAACCAAGGTAGACAAAGGTGTTAACAGTTGAACAGGAGGAGGAGGGGAGGCAAAGACTCATTGGAGAGAGATTTGGAATGTGAAACCTACAGGACTTAGAAGGGACGGGGTGCACAGGGAGAGGAGAGTGGAGGAATCTCGGGAGAATGCCCAGCTGTGTTCTGTGGGAGGGGTGCAGGCACGTGTGCGGGCACATGCATGTGGGGTGTTTTTGTTGTTTGCTGGCTGGCTTCTTTAACTAGAAGAACATGTTGCTCTTAACAGAAAAAGAAAATACAGACATAGGAGCAGGTGCAGGGGCAAAAAATGCCGACCTTTGTTCTGTGTGCAGTTTGTAGTGTGCACGGTACATCCAAGTCAGGGTGTGAAGAGGGCAGTGTGGGAGAGGCGTCTGGAGTTGCCAGGAGAGGGAGGGTAAGGCTGGAGATGCAGGTGGAGATGGGACTCAAGCCTCGGTGTTGTGCATGCCCAGGAGGGAGGGGCCCTTGGGGAACGTGGCCGTGAGGGAACGGAAAGCGAAGGCCACGGGTGAGGAGCACCAACACTGCAGGAGCCATCGGAGGGAGGGGCCAGTAGGGACCGATGCAGAGGAGCTTCTGAGCGTGTCCACTAGTTCTGTGACGCAGAAAAGACTCGCACCGGTGATGTGTAGTATTTCACCCGATCCGTGGTCACTCGTGTGTGCACAGAAGAAAGACCAGAGTCCTGTGCCAGCATGTTCCCATTGTCTGGTCTGTGGCATGGGGCCTCACCGTTTTTGTATTCTCATGTTTCAGTGTGTTATCACTGAAAATTTCCCCAGTGAACACATAACTTTTGTAATTTAAAGATGTCACATTGGCCTGAGAAGTGAAAGAAAGGTGAAAATGAAGATGGGAAATGGAAACTGTTTGAGAGCCTTGTGTGAGAAGTGGAGGGGCGGCCCAGGGGGAGGGTGAGCTCGAGGCTGGGGAGGGAGCATTGTTCTGAAGACTGGGAGGCTGGCCTCGTAGTTACGGCCCATAGGAAAGGTACAAAGACCAGCAGAGCGGGTAGCTAAGTGAGAAGAGCCTTGGTGGGGAGGGGTGGATCGAAAGCCCAGACGGAGGCCAGGCTGTGGGCAGGGAGGGCCCTTGTGAGAAGCTGGGGCTTGAGGTACCCAGGTGAAGTTAGGGGGTGGAGTCCAGAGAAACCGGCTGAAGGAGAGGGCAGGCAGGATGCTTGGGAGTGGGGGAGTCTGACGTTCTGTCTTCTCTATGAGGAAGAGTCGAGGTTTTCTACTGAGAACGAGGGAGGAGGCAGTTGGGCCCGAGGCTTGCGAAGAGTGATAAAGTTTTGGAGTGAAGTCTGAGGGGCACAGAGGGAGGAGCTGACTAGCCAGAGACTGACGGAAGGCCTGCCCACCTCCACGGAGGGGAGAGCGAGGCTGGTTCCGTGGCCCCGCTCCACACAGCCCTGTGATTTCCTCCGTCAGCACCCAGCTCTGGACTGCAGCAGCAGGAAAGGCCGGCTGGGAGACTGAGCGAGGGGCTGTAGGGTTGGCACTGGGGACGTGAGGGGTTCGAAAACTTTGAAGGAATTATCCACGTGGGCCATACTGAGTAATGAGGCTTGTGAGGGCCAGGCAGGGCACAACTGGGGACAACTCTGCAAGCACCATGGGACGCATAGGTGTCCGCACGACACTAATGACAGCCAGCAGTTTCTGGCTGAGACTCTTGGAGTGACCTTTCTCCTCTGTTCCACTTAGCCCCCATGTTCTGCCTGGGAGTCTCTCTAGGCGCCACGGCAGATCCCACGCCGCCGGGAGGGTGCTCGGCCCACTGTGCCACCGTCGTGCAGGCAGGTCTTCCCCAGACTCCTGGGGCTTGTACTTGAAGCAGCAGCTTCTCAGGAGCAGCTCTCAGTCCCTCCAGCCCCACCTCCCGCGGGGATCCCTGCTGTGCTGTGGACTTGACACATGGGCCGCGTGTCACGGAGCACATTCCCAGTGACCCCAGCAGAAGCCGGGCCCGATTTATGAGAGGCCATGACATGCCAAACCACAAATGTGATTGTGGCTCATTCATTTTCCTTTCAAAGACAGGGAAATAACCAGTTATTGACAAAACTATGTGGACATAAAGACTGATCTCTGATTTCCATCTGAATTTTGCCCTAAGATTTAGGGGAAATTTATTAAAAGGAGTACCCTTTAAAATTGAAAGATAATTAGGCAAGCTGAAAAAGTTTTCATGTGTAGCTTCTTCCTGAGCACTCAAGTTCTTTGGCATCTGAACGTGGCAGTGTGAATATTAACATGTTGCCTCTGGATAAGACACAGGGTTCCAAGCAGTGTCTGTGTGTCACCTGGGCAGCCGGTGAGTGCCAGTAGTTGTTAGGAGCGAGTAGCCAAAACAGTTTATCTTATACTTAAAGTACCAGCTGCCTGTGAAAATCTTTTGTAAAGATGGTAAGTAGGAGTCTGCTATGTATTTCATAAAATCTCCCTTGTGATGCAATAAATAGTAAACAGAAAAAAATAGGTGATTCATTTCCTGGGCAGAAGTCAGTCATATGCCAACCAGAAGCGCCTGCTGTGCATCAGGTGCTGGATAGAGAGGCGGGAACAGGAGCTGGTCCTCATCCCTAAAGGTCGATCGCATGGCTTAGTGGAGGGAGAGGCATGTGAAGAAGTGATGAGGTTGAGCGTGTCAGAGCTACAGGAGGGCCGAGGGGGAGCAGGGAGGATGGATTAGTGACTGTCGGTGCAGGACTGCCTCCGGTCCTTTTTGAAAGATCAGGGGTGGGGTGGGTGCGGACACAGAACGCAGTATACATGCCACCTGCAGGAATCTGCATCAGCCTTTTAGAAATGGTGACGAGTTGAATGTGGCTAGATGTGAAACATCCACACAGATGTCCCAGAAAGAGGGAACAAGAGCTGGAGCAGTGAGCAGACCTGGCAGGTGAAGGGCGAGCAGTGAGCGCGTTGGCGTGGCTCTGGTTAGGGTGTGGGAGGGGAGTGCCAGGGCAAAGGCTGGGGGGAGGCCGAGCCAGGTGACCAGAGACCCGGCAGGTTGTAAGATGGCCAGCGAGCTGACTTTGTTGGTCATCTTCAGTATTATTTTACTAATAAGAAAACTGAGACTCAGAAAGTTCAACAAGCTTGCCCAACTTGTACGAAGTGGCGGACCCCAGGGTCAGACCCCAGGTCTGTCTGGCTTCAAAGCCTTTGCTCTCTTCCCTGCATTGTGCCGGTGGTGAGTGTGGACTTCACTATTGGTTAATGATTTTTTAAAGATAATTTGCCTTTTTGCAAATAAAATCTTATATATAAACTCCAATATATAAAAACAGACCTGGTTGTATTGATTAACATAAATTTCTTCCACATTTAAATATATGGCACTTAGGAGGTCAACCAATAAAAACAGTGGCTTTCTTTTTAATAAGCACTTTCATTTTGAAGTAATTTTAGATTTACGGAGAAGTTGCAATAACAGTACGGAGAGGTTCCGCGCCTAGTTCCCTCATTGTAAACATCTTAACATTACGAGGGTGCATTTGCTGTAACTAAGAAGCAGACATCAGAACACTACTATTAACTAAAATCCGCACTATGTAATGTCTTCTTTCTGTCCAGGGTCCAGTCCAGGGCACCACATTGCATTTCATCACAATGACTTCCTTTTCACAAACACTGACACGTGAAGTCAAGAGATGTGTTACATTCTCAGATGCTCAGCTTGGTGGTTCACAATCAGACACTGCCTTGCACACTTAGAAGAAATCCTAACTATCTGTAATCAAGGTATTAAGCCTTGGACTACAAGCTTGCATGGTGAGCAGCCTGCTACCAAAATACAGTTTTCATATGTAATTTTCTGATAATTCAGCCCAGAGAAGAACCCCTGAATGCACCCCCACAGACTTGAGCTGGCCTGCCTCCCTCAGCCCAGGCTGCTGTGCACTGTGCTGTGGACCGGGCTTCCACAGCGCACACTCATTGTTTCATGGTTCTGGAGGCTGTGCATCCCAGAGGAAGGTGCCAGCCAAGTTGGTTCCTACTAAGGACTCTTTCTGGCCTGCAGACAGCTTTGTCCTCACTTGGCCTTTTGTGTGTGTGTGCTGGGCAGGGAGGAAGTTATCTCTTTCTATCGGATCAGGGGCCCCCCCTTATGACCTCATTTAACCTTGGTTACCTCCTGAAGACCCCACCCCCAAATACAGTCAAATTGAGGGGTCACGGCTTCAGCAGTCTAAGGGCTGAAAGTATGTAAACCTTTACAATTCAGTCATGACACAAAATGGTACTGAAACTTGCTCCATTTTGTTCAATATGTTTATACAGGTAAAAATGTATTACTTTGTATAATACTTGATAGATGCAAGGAAATGTTAAGTATTTAGATCACATTTTAATATTAAATATGTTAAGGAAAACACAGTATTATCTCGACACATGGTGAAAAAGCAATGATGAGAAAAAAATCTCAGAAGTGGTTATCTTACAAAAACTGTTACCAGACATTTTCACTTGGGCATTAGATTTTCCATAGGTATTAAAAAGATATGGCATCCTTTAGAATAATGCCAAGTAATGCCATATGGTTAGTTCTTAATTATTTGTTACTGGTGTAGGCTGTGAGTTCTAGAATTCACTTTTCCATACCAAAGGTTATATACTGTACTGAAATGGTACAGGTCCAAACACTTCACACAAAATAGGAAACCACCGGGGTTCATTTGCTTTTGCCGATATAGAAGCTTAACTGGCCATCTCTGTTCAACTGGTGCCTGGTTGCCCCTCCTACCCTCACTCCTCAGCTGCTGCACACGGGGTGGCACGGCGCCTGCGCTTTGCTGCAGACCGAGCGGGTCTGTGGCGTGCTGAATAAATGCTCTTGAAGCTGCAGGTGTTAGTTCGGGCACAGTGGGTGGTGATGCCGTTGTCCAGGAAACTGGGAGAAGGGATGCATTTCAAAGGAAGGAGGGAGAGTTTGAAGCATCTTCAGGAGATCCGGGTACAGAAACTTATTTCATCTCTGGAATTTTAGAGAAAGCACGTAACATTCTGGGATGGCTGTAAGTCATCATTTGAAAGTAAATTGAGGAGAATTTTTTTTTTTTTTAACTAAAGAGGGTACACCACTGAATCAGTTCATTGTGGGGTAGAAAGGTCAGTAAAGGGAAGAAATAATTTAGGCGTAAAACACTGCATAACAAGTGACTAGTTGACAAGTGTTCACCTGGGGAACCCGGACTTACAACCTTGCAGGGATACTTTACTGGAATATATGTTCGTGTTCCAGTGCGCAATTTGGTCAGTTGTGTTATTTTCAGTTTCTGAAGCACTGATTCAGCTGTTTTACTCTTGTCACGAGTTTATACTCAGCCCTTAGATATTTTCCCCCAGCTTTATTGAAGAATCATTGACAAATATAATTGTATATATTTAAATGTACAATGTGATGATTTCATATACATATGTGATGCCGACCCCAGCTCATGGGGTCTGCATCATTATGGATGAAATGAGACATTCACATGGACTACCGAGTCTGGTGGAGGAAAAGGGACATCATGGCTTTCTCTCAAGGGGAGCAAAAGTCTTGGCCCTCGCTCCAATGAGATTTTATTGTCTTACTGGGCACATTACAAGAAGGTCCTCATTAACTATGCACAGACTCGATTTAGGTGGTTCCCTTTTACAGAAAACAAAGGAGCCAATGCTGCTAACTAATCACATCACAGAAGAGGGATATTTGCAAATGAAAAGGCAAAAGTGGTTGAACCAGTTATGCTCATCCTTGGAAGGTTTAGCATGGATTTTAGGAAGTTACTTTGCAGTAAATGTCCTCAATTCTGGGTGAGGGACTTTTAGCAAAAAGCAAGACTCATAGCGGCCTAGGTACATTGCAGGCCTGATTCCCCACAGGAGAACCTATCCATGGGCGTGGGTCCTGTGCATCTCCAAGTGGGAGGTGGGCCCATGCCACGCAGAATGGTCTGCTACACATATGCATTGTGAAATGATTGCCAAGATCAAGATAATTAACATATCCATCACCTCATGTAATTAACTCCTTGTGTGTGGTAAGATATGTTCTCAGCAGATTTCAAGTATGCGTTATCTTGTTATTAACTGTAGTCACCATGCTGCACCTTAGATCCTCAGAGTGTATTCATCTGATAGCTGAAAGTGTGTGCCCTTTGACCTACATCTCTCTATTCCTGTCTCCCCATCCAGCCACCCAGCCCCCGGCAGCAACCACCATTCTACTCTGTTTCTGTTTCTATGGAACAGGCTTTTTTTTTAGATTTAACATATATGTGATCCTGTATAGTACTGGTATTTCTCTGTCTGGTTTATTTCACCTAGCATAATGCCCTCCAGGTTCATCTGTGTTGTCACAGATGGCAGGATTTCCTCCTCTTTATGGCTGAATAGCATTCCTGTATGTGTGCATGCATGTGTGTGTGTGTGTAGCGCATTCTTTAGCCATCCGTCTGAGATACACACATGCACACACACATGCATATATCCCATTTTTTAACCCATTCATCAGCAGACGCTTACATTTCCCCATGTTTGGCCACCGTGAACATCGCTGTAATGAACACGGGAGTGCGGGTACCTTCCGAGATACTGACTTTTCTTCCTTTGGAGATACGCCAGAAGTGGGATTGCTGGATCATGTAGTAATTCTATTTTTAATTTTTAAAGGAATCTCCATACTGTTTTCCACAGTGGCTGTACCAATTTATGTTCCTACCAACCCTGTACAAGGGGTTTTTTTCCTCCACATCTTTGCCAACATTTGTTATCTCTTGCCTTTTTGATAATAGCCATCATAGCAGATGTGAGGTGATGTAGAAATAAAGAAAGCAATTCCACTTATAATAGCATTAAAAACAATGAAATACTTAAGAATAAATTTAAGGAGGTGAAAGACCTGTACAATGCAAACTATAAACCATTGATGAAAGAAATTGACAAAGACACAAATAAATAGAAAGATGGCCCATTCTTAGGTTGGAAGAATTAATATTATTAAAATGTCCATACAGTCCAAAGCAATCTACAAATTCAGTGTAATCCCTATCAAAATTCCAGTCAAATTTTTCACAAAAATAAAGATAAACTGTCCTAAAAATCATTTGGAATTACAAAAGACCCTGAATAGCCAAAGCAATCTTCGGAAAGAAGAACAAAGCTAGAGGTATCACATTTCTGATTTTGAAATATTTTAAAAGCTATAATAATCAAAACGGTATGGCACTAGCATAAATGAACACATAGACAAATGAAACCAAATAGACTGCCCAGGTATAAACCCGTATATTTATATCTATTCAACTGATCTTTGACAAGGGTGCGAAGAACACACAATGGGGAAAAGATAGTTTCTTTCAATAAAAGTTGGGGAAACTGGGCAGCCTCATGCAACAAAAATGAAGGTGGACCTCTGACTTACCCCATGCATAAAAATTAGCTCAAAGTGAGTTAATGACTTAAATGTAAGACCTTGGGTTTTTAGGTATATAGTTCAGCTGAAATAGTTCTATCTTCAAGCACAATTCATTGCCGAGTCTAGAGCTTCAGTTTTAGTATTATAGTGAAATGTAGTAGTTTTTCATTGATCTAATGTATTTTTTCCCTGTTACCAATTCTTCATACCTTTCATTTCACATTCCCACTTGATTGTAGAGCCTCATGGAAAAGAGCAAGTCTTTCTGAGTGAATCTTTGGGGAAAAGAGCTGCCTCCATCTTCAGCTCTCTGTATGCTCAAGTTGCTCACCAAAGCTCTGCTACCTGCGATGTTGCAAAGCCTGTGTAGAGTACTGCGGTTGCAGCATGGTGCTCACAGGCCTGTTCTCTGTTTGCAGGTAGTGCCCATGCTCCCCAGAATGCTGTGTGAAGAGCTGTGCAGCCTCAACCCTATGACTGACAAGCTGACCTTCTCGGTGATCTGGACGCTGACTTCAGACGGCAAGGTAACGACTTACAGATGCATCCATTCCATTCAGTGAGTCCCTGTCGAGCCCCTGCTGTGTGCCTGGCACTGGGCTGATTCCCTCCATGGGAATCCCATGGTGGTACCTGAGGGCAGGACAGGGGCAGCTGCCATGGAGACAGACATGTAAGAGCTTCTGCCTCTGAAAAGAGGTTAGTCCATTTAAAAGGCAAGACTGACCCTAAGCTTCAGAAACGAGTCACTTGTTTCTTGCCTATAGGGGAAGGAAGCTGCTGTGTCAGCAAAGTCACATGGGGAGGCTTAGTGTGGCAGAGAGGGTGTGTAAGGGAAGGTGCATGCGGGTTGGCAGTGGCAAGAGGAGCAGCCTGAGCTGCAGTGAGGACAGCAGGTGCTGCCTGCAGGAGGACATTCAAGGAAAGGGTGGCGAGTGGGGGTGGGGGGAGGGCAGGGTGGGAGGAGTCAAACTAGGGGGAGCCTCACACCAGTGTCAATCACAAGTGAATTGTAGATGTTGGGGGTCCTTTGAAGTGTCATGAGAAAGGGGACATTTAGAAAGATGAGTGCTGCATCATTGTGCAGGTGACCTGGTTGGTGGTTTAAAGATGAATTAGGTCCACACAAGGCAGTGCCACGGTGGAGGCCAAGGTGATGAACAGAGCAATGAGGAACGTCAGCAAGCGGTCCCTAAAGGGAGGGAGTGAGTGGGACAAATGAATCCAAGACACCTCGAGGATAAACTAGTTCCCTCCCCCAAACAGAAACAGCTCGAAACACTCAAAACAAGGGTAGTGACTGAGCAAGCTATGGTTCTGACTCAGTGGAATGTCCGGCAGTTACTAAAGCTTTTATAAAGTCCATGTAAGACCATGGGAAATGTTTACACTGTAAAGTTAAGTGAAAGTACAAAAAAGATATTTAATTGTAAAGAGGTTCCAAATAAAGATGGAGGATCAAATACCCACATTTGCTTTCATTCCCTCCCAAAACCTCACTAAAACAACAGTGAAGAGATTTTTTTAAAGACATAAACCCGCAAGGACTAAGAGAGTGGGAGAGGAGACAACGGCAACAACATTTTGGAAGCTGGGCAGCAGATGGATGAGCGGTAACTGACTTAGCAGTCCCGAGAAGGCCAGGTCCTGTGCCAGCAGTGCAGAGAGCCCAGAAACGACCCCGAGTACGCAGCAGGGCCCTGAAGAAACCCAGAAGCTGACAGCACCAGGCAGCTCTGCACCGTGGGAGAGAGTCGGGTGACAAGAAAGCTAACTCTGCTGATTGGAAGTTGACTTAAAAGATTGTCCCTCCTGTAACTTAGAAGAAGACCAGAAATTTATCATCTGGACGGGATAAAGTAAAGGGTGTTTGAAGTAAAGGGACACCAAACACACTCATTGGTGGCAGTCCCTTAGTGAAGACTCACTGAACACTGGCACACTGAATGCTAAGAGCCCCGACCAGCCCCAGAATTCTGGTAGCCAAGCCTGTACCCCGAGTCAGGAGGTGGGAAAAATCCTCTGAGGAATCTGAGTGGTGAAGCAGGTTTAATGGTAGTAACCTCAGGGTTTCTGAACTAACAGCCCAGCTGGACCTCCCCACAGTAAAGCTTGTAGACAGTCAGCTTCACTCACACACGCCGAGCTTTTTAGGGTTTCACTAAAACACAGTCTTTCAGCATTTCACTGTCACCTACGAAGAGACAACCAAGGGGAAAGCCTCTAGCATGGTACAGGGAAACCAAAACAAAAAAGGCAACGAGAACAAAACAGACTATGCAGGGAAGCGAAACTATTGTTTCTCAGGGAAACTATGTCCTCAGAGAATTGTTTTTAAAAGAAAGTATCTATCTCACAAGATCTAAATACTTTAAAAATGAAACATTCAGTGAGAGAAAAAGAGCTCTTGGAAATTAAAAACAAGATAGAAGAAATGAAGAAAATTCAGACTTCTGGTAGAGACAGATCAAGTAGAAGAATTGTCCCAGAACAAGAAGAAGAAAATTATAGGACCAGTCCAAGATGCCCAACATCTGTTTGATAAATATTCCAGAAATAGAGACCACCCTCCCCCGCAAAAACCCCAAACAACAACAGAGGGGAAAGAAAGAATTCAAGAAAATGTCCCTCCCCGCCCCCGAGGGTTGACTTTCTAGACTGAAAGAGCCCACTGCCCAGAACACGGATGGAGACACATCACCCCCAGCCACACTGTCATAAAATTTCAGAACACTAAGGACACAGAAAAGGCCCCATAGGCTTCTAAGGGTTAAAGAAAAAGTCACATACAGTAGATCAGAACTCAAACTAACTTAATAACTTTTTCTATTATAATTCTAGAAGCCAGATGACAATGAGGCAAAACTCTCTAATTCTGAAAGACTATGATTTCTATGCTAAAATTCTGTACCCAGCTGAACTATCAATAAAACATGAGAGTAGAAAAGGACATTTTCAGACATGCAAGATCTCAAAAAAATGTACCTTTCATACCCCCTTTCTCAAGAAGCTACAGAAGATGTGCTTCACCAAAGTTAAGGAGTAAATCAAGAAAGAGGAAGACATGGGTTTCAGGAAACAAACCAGCACAGGAAAGGAGGAAAAAATCAGCTGACTCACAAGTCAGCAAACTTTTCCCGTAGAGGATGAAACAGTAAATATTTTTAGCTTTGTATTTATTTGGTCTCTGTCGGAGCTACTCAGCTCCACTGTGGTAGCAGAAAGAAGACGACACCTAGATGAATGAGCGTGGCTGTCCCAGTGAACTCTTACTTAACAAACAGGTAGCAGGCTGGATTTGGCCTACAGCCAAAATTTGCTGACATCCGACCCGGTGACGGTGAAGAAGGGTGCTAGGGCACCACCTCTGCACAGCACAGAAGACAGCGGATGCAGACCAGAGCCGGTCAGAAGGTTCCAGGAGGGACGTCTGTGGGAAAATGAAATCACTGAAACATCTGCGTGCCTGAATTTCTTGGGAGATGATGTGGACCTGCAGTCCTCAGGCCTTTTGGTCTCAGGACCTGCTGCACTAAAAAAACGATTGAGACCCGCAGAGAGCTTGATATGGATTACCACTGCTTGCCCTACTGGAAATCAGAACTGATTGGATTGTAAACACTTACTTTTTTTTTCATAGATTTTATTTATTTATTTACTTTTAGATGGAGGGGAAAGGAAGGAGAAAGATGGAGGGAAGTACCAATGTGTGGTTGCCTCTCACGTGCCCCCTACTGGGGACCTGGCCCACAGCCCAGGCATGTGCCCTGACTGGGAATCCACCCGTCGACCCTTTGGTTCGCAGGCCGGCGGCACTTAGTCCACTGAGCCACACCAGCCAGGGCCATTTACTTATTTTAACTAAAATAATAAGTTCAATTCATTATATGTTAAAGATAAATAACATTTTGTGCAAAGCAATTATGTTCTAAAACAAAATGAGGAGAAAAGCTGCTTTGCAGTGTTGTAAACCTCACATCTGTCTCAGAGAAGACATTAAACTGGATCCTCACACATGCTTCTCCGTTCAGCCTGCTGGGGTGAGTTCTTCTGGCTGACATAGGTGGAGAAAATCTGGCTTGAGACAGACAGGTACTGGGAAAGGAAGGGGTGTTTTAATGGCTTTTTTCAAATACTTGTGGACATTCATTTATCTTTGTACTACACTGGTTTTTGACAGTAGTTTCTTACAACTTAATTCCAGTGTGGAATCTGAAACTGTATCTGTGCCCCAGATTCCTGTGTCGAAGCCCTGATCCTCTGTGGGACTGTATCTGCAGGCAGGGCCTGTGAGTAGATAATTAAAGTCAATTAGGTCCTGAGGGTGGAAGCCCTGATCTGATCAGATTAGTATCCTGGTAAGAAGAAACCGGAGGGCTTACTTGCTGCCTGCCACTGGGTGGGAGAAGGTGACCGCCTAGCCACAAGCCAGGAGGAGAGATCTCAGGAGGAGCCAAATCAGCGGCCCCCTTGATTCTGGACTTCTGGCCTCCAGCAGTGAGAGAAACAAATGTCTGTGTTCGAACCACCCAGCCTGTGGTACGTTATGGTGGCCCTAGCAGACTAATATAATATCAATTGAATTTTTTTACTGGGTTACATTAAAATCTATTGGTCTATTTTACACTATGAATGGATCTTTCACCCATGTGTGATGTTTTATTATGTATTTATAAATTTAGAGCATTTAAAAATATTGGCTTGTTATGCTGATCTTGTAAATGTGTCCACATTTCATTATATGATATCAAAAAACCACATTTGTTAATATCACTACTGATCTTAGACAAATCTTTAACCATTAGGAAATGTGTGTGTTGTGTGTCAGATATAAGGTTTCCAAAATTCTAACTTTTGTGAAAGTTCACATTTTATCATTGGCCATAAATAGTGGCAGTTGTTTTCGCTGAAGTGCCAAATAACCATAGTGTGTGTGTCAGTCATTCCCTCAAGTAAAAATGGTAGCCCGTGCAAAAGAGCAGTCAGTTCACTCACAGTTAGTTACATAAATGCTTTTCCTCAAGATAGTTGTCATACTCGGGCATTCAGCGTGATAAAAACAAGTACTAGAGGGTTGAGACATAATAAAGTTAATAACTTTTACTGCTTCATCAAAAACAATCTTAAGTGACCTAGCTTGTTCTCCCTGCGAGTGTGAGGTGGTGATAAGTGCCCTGACCCCTGGCACCCTTCGTGGCCCAGGGCTGATTCATGCCAAAGTAGCCGCAGCTTTCCCCACCAGCGATTTTGTGCCATTGGTGTAAATGCCAGCACACGGAATGGGCAAATAATGCCTTCGTATGGCCGTGAGAAGAGTTTTCACCTCACAGGTTCCTGAAAGGGTCCCTGGAGCCCACAGACCATACTTCAAGAATCACTGTTTAAGATGGTTGGTGGAGAGTCTGGGGTGTCCAGAAAAACCAAGCAAATTAAAACAAGACAGTTATTAATTCCAGTGAAAACAAAAGTTGGGTAGGAAAGAAAATAACTTAGTATGTATGGGTAGAACATACTTAGTATGTATGTAACCATAATAGTTAACTCTGAGAGTTTATGATGTAACTTTATTGGGAGGATGAGAGCCTGGAACAGTTCTGTGGGTTTGATTAGGGGAAGAGTATATGTGGAAAGAAAAATAAATTCTTGTCTTCTATAGTGAAAAGTTTGTGAATAATGCCTAAAACTGAAAAATCAAGAGGTAGAAATCAAGCAGGCTCTGTGCAAATATGAAAGTAACACCAAAACAGCCTGGTGTGCTCAGAGAGGTGCGTTGTCGCCCGTGGGGAGGGCGGAGGCTAGAGAGAGGGCGGAGGCCCTCTCCTTAACGAGCCTTTCAAGCTGCTGGACTGTGTGACCTGTGGGATACTTCAGTCTTTTAATTTCTATTTTGTAAGTTTCAAACATACAATAACCCCACCATTCCTATCTCTTACCCAGATTCAGCTACTACCAACATTTTTTCTTTGCTAAAGTACTTTAAGACAAATCACGGACATTGTGTCGTTACATTCATACGTATGTGACTGAAAAATCTGGACACTTTCTTACGTAACCACAGTGCCATCTGCACACCTACCAATGGTGCTGACACTGTGGTGTCATATCCAAATCCAGTCCATATTGCATTTCCCGGGTCATCTCCAACTGATTCGTCTGAATTGGAATCAAAACAGGTCACACACATTACATTTGTTTTTTTACACGTGTGATAATAAGTTCCTTTGTGAGAGTCAGGCAGCAAACCTGATCCGAAACACAAAAACGGAATTGTGAAGACACTGTGCCAGCAATCATACTCCGGGGGTGGGGGGTGGGGGGGGTGGGAACATGCACAGGGAAAAAATGAATGGAAAAAGACCAGAAGGAAATAAAAGAGAATGCCAATAGTGGTTGTGTTTGGGTAGTAAGACTATGAGTAATTTTTTCTACTTTTTTGTGTTTTCTACTGTTTTTTAAAAACATGTATTACTTTTATATTTTTATAAATGCTTATTTTTGCAAAAATTTAAATAGGAAATAAAAGCCCATAGGAGAAAACTAACTTGAGTCAACAGAAAGAACGTTGAATCTGAATTCTGCCTGCCAGGGTCAGACCCAAGGAATAAAAAGCTGCCTGATCTAACGAGCTTCTAAAATATGAGGGTCATAAAAGAAGCACTAGAAAGAGGCACTCGGAAAACCCAACTGGTCTTTAGGGTTTCTGTTGGAGGCAGCGTCTAGTAACCAAGCCTTCTGGCAGGAGGGGCCGCAGAGCAGGTGTGAAGTGGGCACAGGGTCCAGGAGGGGATACTGGGCCTCTCTCAGACCGAGCCAGAGAGGAAGTGCAGGGATTTGGACTGGGAACAGTTATGGAGCCACTAACCACACTTCTTGCACTGTGGTCATCCCAGCACCCTACCAGACCAAAAGAGCACATGGGGGTGGGCCTGCGTGGTTAGTGGGGGCATTTAGTGACAGATGAGTATCTTTTATAGTCAAAATGCAGAAAATGGGGCTGGGGGGACAGATGGGAGGGTCGGGGAGCCAGAGCAGGCCAGTGAGTAGCCAGAATAGTGAGGAAAAGGGTGGCCAAAGCCTGAGGCTGGGTCTGTATGTAGTGATGGCTTCTCGTGGTGGAAGCCTTGGACTTACAAGGAGCCGTGGTAGGGCCAGCGGCAATGCACCACTGTGACAGGTGAGGCGAGACCGCTGCCAGTCTCACCTGGAGTTGGAGTAGAGAAAGTTTGGTGTTTTCCCTTAGTCCCTGGAGCAGACATGGTCAGCTAGAGAAAGGCTAGTCCAAGTTTTTTGAACCCCCCATGAGATTTTAGAAAACCACCAGTAGGAAATCTTGGTCATATATGCTTTCATTAATCCAGTGCCCAGATTTTTAAATCAGTAGACTCTGAAGGATCTGTTTTGGGCATTTTTCTCACATATTAGGGGTGAGAGCGTTGTTCTCTGATCTGGATATTTGTGAGTACGTATTGTCATAAGGGAAAACAAGCCCAACTAAATCCTGCGCTTTTTAAGATCCAACCTTGGTACCATGAAGTCCACTGTAGTAACCGCGTTAGTCTAGAGCTCTCGGGGCGGTCTGAAACCTCCCGCACTTCTGTCTTGTGTGGTACTAACACCCAGCGGAACCATACCTCTGCGCCCCACTCATCAGAGGCATTTTATTTTACATCATTTTTGTGAAAACACCAGTCTGACACTTTGAAGGAGGTCAAAAGCAATGACTTTGACTTGAGAAGCAAGTCTGGAGATCTTAGGACCATGATATCTGAGGTCACAGGTTGGAATAACAAAGGAAGTGTCTCCCAATTACAGTTGCGGGTCCCAGCTTGCCTCTGCGGCAGTCTTCCTGCCGCATGCCAGCCCGCTCAGTGAGGGTGGGGACCTGTACTCCAGATGTTGCCCAGTTCAGCCTCGATCAGAGACAGCTCCGTTTCAGCCATGAACACAGGCAGAATCCACAGGGTCGTTATTGGCCTTGGTCTTTCTCTCACTGCGTACATCTAATCTACCGGGAAATAGCCTCAGTTTTGTCTGGCAGCTACCTCTGGAATCTGCCCGTCCTTACCACTACCAGCCCTGTCCCCTGGGTCCCAGCTACCAGTCCCTCCCCGGACCACCCGGGCTAACTACTAGTTCTCCTGGCCCCTACTTCCGCCCCACTCCTCTCTACTCAGTGGTCAGAAGGGTCCTTCCAAATGAGAAATCAGGCCTCGTCTCTCCTTTTTTAAAAACTCTTCAGTCTCTCATTCAGAGAAAAATCTACAAAGTCTTCACAGTGGGATTTTTTTTCCCCTGTTCTTTTCTCCGTCTTCTCTGCTAGAAATGCTTGGACTACAGAGTCTGCTTGGGACCAGAGTCTCTTCATTTCCTAGAGCATCTTTGCTGGGGGAAAAATGGGCTTTTATTGCATAACCTAGCTTTCCACTGTGTAGCGGCTCCCCATCCAGCTTCCATGACCTGACTTCAGTCACAGTCACACTTTCCTAATGGCCACCTTAGAACATCCTTTGAGTCTCTGCCCATTCCCTGGAGCTCTAGGAAAACCTTTCCTGTCCCTGCCTCATGCCCCCATTTTGAGCATTGGACATTGTAGGGTGCTCCAGTGCATGCCTGTTCAGGCTGTCTGTTTTCATCTGCACCTTCAGGGTGCTGCTTAGGGCTCCTTTTATTTATTGCCAGTGTGGGTGCTTCAGACTTTATTCTTGGCTCTAGCCTTCTACTCCTCTTTCCTTCAAAATCCACCATTCCCCAGGGAGGCTTTCTGTTCTTGGAGACCAGGGAAGCCAGCCAGCTTGACCTGCAGGAGTCCCCACTGCAGGGGGTCAGAACTGCCCTCTGCCTTCCTCATCTTTCACCTCTTCACACGGCGCAACACCTGCAGGTCCAGCCTGCTGTTAGCCCTGTCTTCTCCAGACCTGTCTGTGGCAGCAGCACCTTCTGAGCCTCAGCCTCCAGCTGCTTCCCCTCTGCCACATCTGCGCAGTGCTGAGCGCTGACAGCTCTGCCTTCGAGGAGTGTCCCTAGTCCGTCCTCCCTTGTCTCGCCACGGTCACTGTCCTACTCAAGTCCTTACCGTCCTCCCCTGGGGTGGCTGAGGGAAGCTGTACGTGACCTCTCCTCTCTTTCCCAGTGGTGGTAGATGGCTTTCTAGAAGCCGAACCTGGTCCTACTACAGTGTGGCTCAGCATCCTTTCACAGCCTGACAGTGGGCCATGGTTATCCACAAAAGTCCAGTCTCCAGAGCAGGGCGTGCAGAGACCTCCACCAGCTCCTCCCCCACAACGTGACTGTCTGCTGCCCATTCTCCAGTCTCTTCCACCGAAGGGTTTGTTTGGTCTAATGTGGATTGTCACACTTCTAAGACTTTGCATGTGCTTCTCCCTCTTCTTAGGCTATCTCCCCTCATCTCTGCCAGTATGAATCCTACTTACTCTTTGAGATCCAGCTAGAATGCCACTTTCGTGAAGCTCTGATTAGTCCTTCCTCCATTCATTTAGTGAGTAGTCATTGAATGTTTGCTCTGTCCAATACAAGACATTGAAGATATGGGAGTTAAATATGCATCAAAGTAGAAACAGTACGTCATTATCTCCTGATGGTGGATTTATAGGAGATTCTTTTGCTTCTCCTTTTCTCACCTGTATTTAAGATTTCTATAATGAATGCATAGTACCATTGTAGTAAGAGAAAAACAATTATTTTGAGATATTTTTCCTGTTTTTTTTTTTTTAAATATACAGATGAGACACATTGGAGTTTATCATAGGCTGTGTGGGAAGGTGAGAGGAAAGGAGATATTAAAGATGAGGAAAGAGTAACAAGTTTTTGGAGCCCAGCCCTGGCCACCCCAAACTGGTTTTATTCCAGTCAGGAAAATGCTTCCTCCTAATACAGTTTTTTGAAATAAGTGTTTTATATACAGAAACCCAGAGCTGCTGTAGAAGTAATTTTGCATCCACTTAACTTAAAATTACAAATTCACCCCATGAACAGTTTTTTGAATAAGAATTTTTTTAATGAGGTGCTGACATTTTTAAAGAACATACGTTTTAAAATATATTTAAATAGAATTGAACGGTTCCAAAGGCTATGTATCCTCACAACTTGGCATCTATAATATATAGAAAGTTGGTATACGAGGCATACTTCATTTTCTTTTCTTCACCACCTATCTCTGTTGTTCGACCTTCAGCTAAAACATAATAAAAGTACTATTACATTCTGAGACGAGCACGGCCCTCCCAGATGTGCAGAGGGACTGTGACAGGCGGCTCCAGCAGGGGACAGGGCAGCCCACTGCACTATCCCCCGTAGGTCACGAGGCCACAGTCACTCCCTCCGTTCTGACCAGGTGTCCCTAGCCAAGTGCCTTCAGCAGGTGTTGGCACCTCGCACTGTCTGACAGACATTCTAGGCAGCGGTGCCCGCAGTGCGTACGGGGAGCCTGCCGCCACAGAAAGTGAGGGACCCAGACCCTGTGACTCAGCAAAGGGAAGAGGAAGGACATGATCTGTCTGAAGGGCTTTGTTTATGAAACGCCTCATGGCTTTTTTGCTTTTTCCATGAAAAACTCTTTGTCCTTTTGTCTTCTGCCACTGGCCCTGGTTATGGACGGGTGTTGATGGGAATGCAGTTTCCAAATTGGAAATTAATGAGGTGTTCCTTCCAGAAAGGCCTTCCTCCCCTGCTGTAAGGCAGACCACCCCCGGGAACCCCACTCCTGGCCTTTCTCTCCCTGCTGCCCTGCCCTGTGGGGCTGTGGGGGACATCCTTCCTTGCACCCACCCCACAGGGCGATTTCAGGCTAGTTTTCCTGGCCTAAGAATTCTTTTTAGTCCTTGTGTCAGAGCGATTCCCAAAATCACCGGGTTGTGTTAAAATAAAGCAGGCTGGGTTCTGCTGCGGAGGCCACTGTCCCAGGGCTGGGAAGTTCTTGATGGCTCTTCAGAGCTTTCCCATCAACCTTTGTGTGTTCACAAAGCAGGTTTTCCGGGATGCAGGCTGTATAGGGAACTTCTCACGAGCCCCACCGTCCCAGGGTCCCAGGGCCGGTGGTGTCCTTGTGCACTGGGGAGATGGGGGTTGGTGGGTGAGGAGACAGCTGAAGGAGCAGAGGTGCCTGCCAGGAAGGGGGCTCACACTGAGATGGTGCGGGCAGCGCATGCTGTTAGGGAGCTTTCATAAGGAGTGCAGGCTTCCAAGGTTGCCGAGCTACAGATAATAAATTTCAGGAACTGGTCAGGATGAAAAGTGGCTCCTGGTCAGGGCTCAGCACTGCAGTCGGTGGGTGCAGAGGGAGTGACAGAGCTCTGCTGAGAGCCTGGATGCACGGGCGAGGGGTGGTGGGGGGCTCTGGGAGCCTCCTGGAACTCACCGCAAAATTGTGTGCATAGATATTTCAGGGAAGAGGCTTGGAGCTCTCATTAGATTTTTTCAATTGCAGTTTACTTTCAGTATTATTTTGTATTGGTTTCAGGTGTACAGCACAGCGATTGGACATTCATACACCTTACAAAGTGTTGCCCCCAATATTTCCAGTGCCCACCTGACATCATACATAGTTATGAAAACATTACTGGCCATATTCCTAATGCTGTACTTTACATCCCCGTGACTGCTTTCTAACTACCACTTTGCACTTCTTAATCCCTTCACCTCCTTCACGCAGCCCCCGAACCTGCCTCCCCTCCGGCAACTATCAGTCTGTTCTCTGTGTCTGTGGCTCTCATTAGATTTGTAAAGTAATTCTTAACCCAGCAGCTCACATGAAGATAGGTACCCAGGCATGGCACAGGTCTCTCTGGCCTGAGTGTAGTGGTTGCCTGTGTCCTCCAGGGCAAAGGGACACAGACCCCAGGAGACCAGACATCCTGTGACCAGGACACCTGAGGGAATCTGAGAGAGGACTTGTACAGTGTGTGGGAGAGAGGGGCGGAACAGAGCGGAGAGCTTTCCTAAGCGCATGCTAAGGCAAGAAGTGGGCGCGCGCAGGAGGAGGAGGAGGGCTGACTCAGTTTGGAATGGAAGGGAGGAAAGGAAACAGGCCAGATCTCCAGGGAAAATCTTTGTGACCACAGAACCAGTAGGTCCCTGGCTGTCATTTTAGAGGAGGTGGGAGCAACCAGTCGGCAGGGCGTTTTCGGGAAATGTGGATGTGACAGAAGGGCACACAGCTCTCCTGGAGACCTGTGCGTGCTGCTTCCCCACTGGGATGTTGGGCGGGGCCTGGACCCGGCTCTGCCACGTCTGCTGCCGTCAGCACACGCACACGCCTCCTGTGAGCCCGTCAGGGCCCGCCTGCCACAGCGGAGACCCGAGCATGCTGTTCAAGTTGCGCATATTTTTGGAGAGGAGCAGTTCTTGGCATAATCCAGAAAGTGTAGTTTGAGGATTTTTATTTTAAGAAAAATTAAGGTCCAATATTACAGATCCAAGACTATTATACTGAGGCTCTTTGCGCAGAATCAAAGAAAAATGCAAGTAGTTGCTACTGCTTTCTCCCTGGGCATGCTGGCTGCCATTTTAAGAGTGTTGGTTCTTCCTCCAAGGGAAGGTGAGGGTATCAGAGGCATGGACAGCCTCTCTGCACTGACTCTCCCCCACCCCCATGGGCACACCTGTGGGCCCTCCAGATACCCTTTTAGGGAAGCGTTGTCTTGGAGGCTGTGAGCAGAACGGTTTGGCTGGTAGAAGGGAGGGTGGGAGTGTGTGACAGCCCAGGCTGAAAGGTTCCTTGCTGACTGGTTGCCCTCCCTTCACCCCAGCCCTCCCTGCCACTCGCACACCTGGGTTTGCCTTGTCATGCATCACTCTGCCCTCGGCCTTGATCGCAGAGCTTTTCCATTTCCTCCTGCCCTTGAATCCCACTCAGCCCACTTGTTCTGTGCCTTGCACTTGACTCCGTAGGTTGGGTCTGTCTGATCTGAGTGCTCTCAGTGCCCCTCATTCCCCCTCCAGATTGCCTTTCATGCCTCCCCTGCAGGCCCACCTCCTCTCTCATGGGTGGGTCACCTCCTGGGGTCCTTTGACCCAGGATCTGTTCATTCTCCTGCATCTTCAGTCTGCCTTTTGTACTGGCTTATTCCCTCACCCTCCAAACGACAACATCCCCGCCCTTGCATCCTTGTGGAGTCCGTCATCTCCATGTTGCCTCCATGGCTCCCATCCCTCATCCTTCACCCCAGATTTCTCACACTTTTTCACATGTGATGCACACAGAAGATGCTGCTGAGTGGCACATGCGTGTGTATGTGAGAGAGAGAGACTGATGGAAGGCAGAGCTCTGGCCGCCCTGTGACGTCATCTCTGTGACCCATTTGTAGCACATGCTGACGTCTGCCCCTCCTGTGCTGCATGTCCCCCTGAAATAGCCTTCCTAAAGATTACCAATAAGCAAATGCTAAGTACAAGGACTTGTCCTTTGATTTCATCCTCCTCGATGTCCAGGTGGCATTCGACGTACTCTCGGGGTTCAGAGTGCGGACCCCAGGGCTGGACTGCTGGGGTCAGTTGCTGGCTTTGCCATTTGTTCTTTGGCAGGTGACATAATGTGTCTGGCCTTAGTTCCCTCATTCAGAGAATGATAGTCGAATGCCTGCCTTGTGTGGTCACTGTGTGGTCCCACAGCGGCAGGTGGGAAGCGTGCACAGTGCCTGTCTCATCGGGAGTGCCGCGGGCCGTCTGTCAGTGCTCCTGCGCACTCCTTCCCTGCAGCCCTTTCTCCTGCTTCTCCTAATGCAGGGCACTCCTGCTTTTCCTCCTGTCTCTTTGAGTCCTTTTGTTTTTCGTTCGTTTTCATCCCCCAGCTTTTCTTGTTGTTCCCTAATGTGGAGGCGTTGGTAGGCAGTTTAGCCTTGACTCTCTTACTTGCCTTCTCTTTCTTTCCGTTGAGTTCCGGGAGACTATCTCCCTACCTCCAGACCAGTTGCTGCCCCAGGGCCACATCCTGACTGCCTGCTCCTTGGCCCCACCAGGGTCTCCTCCCTGCCCCTCAGGCCCAGGAGTCCCCCAGATAGTTTACTGTTTATTTTATTTTTGTTTTAAAATGAAAAATGCTCGTTATAGAAAATACAGACAGATTGAAAGGATAAGGCAGAAATCAGTGGTGGTCCCACCCCTCAGCGAGCACTGCTCCTCAGCTGGTTTGAGCCCGGTTGGCCAAGCTGCCCCAGGGCGTGCCAGCAATGTCCGGGGTGGTCTGGGTTGTCAGCTCAGGGGGCTGGGGAGAGGGCCCACTGGCACCTAATGGGCAGAGTTCAAGGGCACTGCTAAGCATTTCACAATGCACATGACAGCCCCCCAGCAATGAATCAGGCCAGTAGTGCTGAGGCTAAGAAACCCTGTTCTGGGCCTTTGTGTCCACATAAATGCCCCCAAGAGAACAATCTGGAGTCGACTTTCTCCTTCTACCTCTATTCTGGTCTCAGTTTCCATCAGTGGCCCCATCTCTCCCCTCACCTGACATGGGGTTCATTACCAAGCCCATGGATTCTCCGCCAGTCACATCTTTGGCATCTAGCCCTTCTTCCCTCTGCCAGCTTTGGCATTGGTGACCTCGCATCCAGGCTGACAAAGCCTCCACAGGCCCTTCCCCTCAAGTCCCGTGCTCGAAGACCTTCTGTAGACCTCCATGCCTGTTAAGTCCACGTCTGATAGAGTCTGAGCTCCCTGCTGGCGGCAGCTTCCACATCAGATCAGTCTTGGTGCCCAGCCGGAAGCTAACAGTGTTCTGAGCAGAAAATCAGTGCAGGGAGGTGTGTGGATGAAGGGTTGCATGTAAGCAGAACCTCACCGTCTGTCCTTCTGCAGATCCTTAGTGAGTGGTTTGGCCGAACCATCATCCGCTCCTGCACCAAACTGAGCTACGAGCATGCACAGAGCATGATTGAAAGCCCAACTCAGAGGATCCCGGAGGAGGAGCTGCCCCCCATCTCCCTGGAGCACACCAGTGAGGAGGTACACCAGGCGGTCTTGAATCTCCACAGAATCGCAAAGGAGTTACGCAAGCAGCGGTTTTTGGATGGCGCGCTGCGTCTGGATCAGGTCAGTCACTTTCCTTTCTCAGTGTAGACCACAGGCCGACTTGTGCCCGCAGCCAGCGTGCGTGGGATGCAGCGTGGCACTCTCAGGCCCGTCCCTCCATCCCCCTTCCCCAGCCAGTGCACTGAGACAGTGTTCACTGGGCATGCAGGGCCTGACTCCGCCCACCCTCCTGGCTCCACAGGCACAGCAGGCCCGACACTGTGAGCCCGGGCAGAAGGCTGGGGTCTGCCTTGGTGGCTCTGAGACCCCAAACCCTGGCTGGCCTAACCCAGTAAGGTTGTGTCCAGCGTTTGGTCCTTGTCTCAGTTTCTACCTTGCATCTGAGGAAAAAGTTGACTGTATCTAATTGTGGGGCTTAAAGAAAAAATATTTCTTCTTATTCTCTGTCTTCCCAAAAGAGTTACATGTTTGCAAATACCAGATCACTAGCTCAAGAAGCAAGGAACTGGGGAGACTGTGGAACGGTGGCTGTGGAAGGAAGCGATGGCCCGCAATGGCACTGATGCTTTGAGCATCCCAGCCACGCCCTCTGGGACGCAGGCGGCCGGCACTCAGACCTGGCTGAGTTGCCATGTCCGACAGTCAGTGACTGTGAAGATCCAGGAGTTCCGTCCCCGTTACTTGTCAGGACATACAGAGCAGAGCCTGTGTTCCGTATTGTGCGATTTTTCTTCTCATTTATATCTCTCACGCAAATCCCGGGGCACTCACTCTCCCTCCCTGGTCAGCGTCTGGCGTGGGGGACTCTGGGTGTTGGACAGAAGGAGCGGGGCCACAGGCTTGGCTGGCGGAGCTGTTTACCAGACCAGTGGCCCAGTGCGGCCTCGCCGAGAATGCTTTCTCTCAGCCCTTCAGCCTGGAGAGGGTTCAAAGGCCTTGCTTTGAAAGCTTCTAGTTGAAGATTTCATGTCATCCTACCTTTGGCAATTAACTTGCACAGATGCTCCTCAGCAAGCACTGCAAGCAGCTGCTGCCACGGGCCTAGCGGTCAGTCAGCTGCTCTCAGGTGAAGGCTGTTCTGTTCTGCCTGGGCTCAGGGCAGTCTGGAGTCTTCCTGGCCCCTCCCCTGGCCTGGGTCGGGCAGCCTGAGCAGGCCTCTGTGCACGAGAACCGGCTGGGGCACAGCAGGCAGAGTGGCTCCTGGAGACAGCAAGTCTGGAAGGAGAGGAACTAAAGCCATGTGAGACGACAGAGCCTTTCCTTCCTTCAGTGAGATCATTCGGGGGTGTGAACACTTTCAAATTCTCACTCACCCAGGGCTGCCTGGTGGTCAAATCCAAGGATGCTCCTCAGCGCTCTCTTCCAGGCTTCAGTCCTGCGTTTGACCCTTTGAAGCTCACCACTTCCTGGTCCTCTGCTGCCCTTCATTCATTGCCAGCAAGGTCCCGCTGGTCCCCCTGCAGGAAGCTCTTCCTCTGCTCACCCTTTGAGAGTTGGCATTCCTTGGGGTCTAGCTCACCCCCTTTTATCCTCTACCCACATTCCCTCCCTGAATGGAGTCCTTCACCTCTTGTGATTTTAACTACTAACTGGATGCTGAGGATGCCAGACTCTCCGCCCTGCCCTCCCTCCCCAGGCTCCGGACGAGCCTCTGCACCTGCCTCCCTAAACGTGTTGCCTGGACACCCTATGGTCCTCTCAGCCAGGGCCCCCACTCCTTCTGTAGGACACGGCGACCAGCGCCGTGGCATGCTGCACATGCCCGGTGCGGCTCCGTTAAACGCTAGGTGGCTGAGTGCAAGCGCACAGAAGAAGGCTGCTGCTCCATGAAAGCGAGATGGTCCAGAAAGACTTGATGAAGATGAGTCTTCAAAAATTCTGCTGTTTGGGCATGACAGCGATAAGAGAGTGGGGTAAAATTACAAAATTCAGGAAGAGTTCTATACTCAGATTGCCTTGCCAACGTCTAACTTCTTCTAAAGAAACAAAAACTATAAATTATATGCAATGAATTATAAGTGCAGGGTTTTGTGGGTTTTTTTTTTCAGAAAAAAAGGTATGTAGAAATCCAATTAGCATACTCTTGAAAAGATTTACATTTCAGAAAATAGATAATGTGTATTTCTCTAAGTTAGAACAAATGTTTAGTGACACATGCATCTCTCTGTGTGGCTCCCCTCTTCGGGCAGCTCCTAGAATAACCATCCACTGCTTCAAGCACATCACATGAAAGGGCTTCTGTTACAGCAGTTTTGAGACCTCACCCCATCAGACTGTTACGCGGCTTGATTGAATTAAACATGTGAAATACTCTAAAAACTATGAAAGACCATTAGTGATCTCAGCTCGCATGGGGAGGGACGGAAATCAATGGGAGAATGATCACAGGTTGACACTGATCTGCTGGCATGTCTTAGAGCAGGGGTGTCACACTCACTTTCACCAGGGGCCACATCAGCCTCACAGTTGCCTTCAAAGGGCTGAAAGAATTTTAGGACTGTATAAATGTAACTGCTCCTTAACTGTGGGGGAGTTGATAAGTTGATACTACATTCAGTCCTTTGAAGGCAACCGCAAGGCTGACATAGCCCCTGCCGAAAATGAGTTTGACACCCCCGTCTTAGAAGCAGAATTGTATTGCTGAAAATACCAGTAGCTTTCGGTGTCCGCATCTCACTGGCCCTCTCACTTGTAAGTCAGAAAGTCGAAGCTCCAAATAAGTCGCTCACATGCAAGAAGTCCAGACAGCAAGCTCTTCGTTCAGTGCCCTCCATTCACACCATGCTGACTTAAGAGAAAACGTTTCCTTTAAAGTGAGAAAAACAAGCCCTTAAAAGTCCTAATTAGATTCCAGTTAATGAAGGTTTGATAATAAGGGCTTTGCATCCTCCAGGTTGATTCCTTGCTGCCCCAGAGGGGTGTGGTGCTCCGCTGCGGCGGGAGGCACACGCCAGTCTCCTGCAGCAGGGGCGCCGGTGTGGCCCTCACCAGCCAGCTCGGTGTCCTGTTCAGCAGCGCCCACCCTGTTCTCGCGTGCCCGCTGCCTGCGCGTGCCCTCACCAAGACCGTTCTTCCTCTGGGCATTGGGCGTAGCCTGCTGTTGAGTTGCTCTCTTGCTGTGTTTGCCTCAGTTCGTTCTGTCCACATCTTGGGTGGCAGTCGCAAAAAATGCTTCCTCTTTTACCCTGGCCTCAATTAGAAAGGCACAGTGAGCGGCCTCCATAAGGGGGACACCGTCCATGTTGCCCAGCGTGCGCTCAAGTGTAGAACAAATCTACCAACCCAGAAGTGTCACCTTCCCCAGAAGTCAGTGTAACCACAATGACCTTCAGAAAGAGTAAGGTGGAGGACCCCAGCACGGCACCTATTTGCTGGGCCAAGGACCCGGTGGTTTGGAAGTCACCATAATTTCAGAAATACAGAGTAACCTGACGCCCGCCCCCACCTGCCCTGGTGACCACACTGAACACCTTCGAGCAGAGCTGCCTGGTGTCTGCAGTGGTGCACCCTCGGGTCTCAGGGCCTCCTGGGCTGGCCTCGGTCCCTGGGGATCACCTGCCAGCCGTCCTCTGCTCGCCCAAGGGTGCCGCCCAGTATCAGCCAGTTCTGTAGGTACTGCAGTGTCAAACAGACTGGGAAGCACTGCCTTCGAGGTCACATTACCTGCTCCAAGTGTCTCTTTTACCCGGATTTCGAACCCAGTCTAAAGAGATTCTAGCTCAGTGAAATAATGCTCCTTTGTTCACTGCGTGAAATCCAAGTGCAGGTGCCAGTGTGTTCTTCGTGCTTTTTGGTTCGGTGAGTTGAGTAAGTCCCTTCCAAGTGGTTTCTTCCCATCTCGAGTTTTCTGCTGCCACGTTAACTCTAGAATTTAACACGTGCCATTGTGTTTTATTTATTATGGCCTCTGTCACTGCTGTTTCTTAAAGGAGACTCCCATAAAGGAACTTTTTGTGTTTGTAGTCAAACTAACCACAATGGCTTATAATAATATGCAAATCTGAGGGGGGCAGGAAGCCTCAGCCCAGCTCAGTCCTTGCTGGGTGCCTCAGCCCTGCCCGCCCACCGACCCTGGGAATGTGTGGAGCTCCTGGCTCTCCGTCCTCCTGCAGCCTCCCTACCAGGGAGGACGATGCCGTTGCCTGGCTGTGATGTGACATTCTTTCTTAGCCACTGCCTTCAGAAAGGACAGCAGGGAAGGGCAGCAGGGTGCCGACTAGAACTCCCAAACACAAACATCTTCAGAACATCGGTTGTTTTCAGGAAGGCTCACCTATACTTCCTGGGCTTTCTCTCCAGCTGACCTCCTTCAGGCTGGTGATAGCAGTTGGAGGTCACTCACTGTGAGGCTTCTGAAGACATGAGCCTGACAGGGGCCTCTTCTGGGGTCCCCAGCAGGTGGTCACAGGATGGGACTGGCTCCTAATGTGATTTGCTGAATTTAGAGAAAGTTGTAGTGAGGAAAATTTATTTTTATCTTCTTAGGCAAATTCCTCCCAACAAAAAGGGCCTTTACTAAATTCTCAGCTCAGCCTTATACGATTTCTACCTGCCACAATTTTGAAGCTCAAACTTGAGGTTGTTTCTTTGAGAGGACTTGATTGTAAAGGTAAACTTGTTAATCGAAATAATTTTTAAGTACCTGGGATCCAAGCTGCTGTGGAATGCTGTTAAGGATGACCTTGACCTAGCCAGCTCTTAAGTCAGAGGTCTGCAGACTTCCTTAGCTAAAGGGCCGGATAGTAACCATTTTAGGCTTTCTGGCCCCGGGGGCTGGCTCAAGTACTCAGCTCTGCTGTTGCAGTGTGAAAGCAGCTGGAGACAGATCAGCCAGTGCATGTGGCTGTGTGCCAATAAAATGTTAAGGACACTGAAACTTGAAGTTAATGTAATTTTCATGTCACAAAATTAATTTTTATTTATTTAGAAGTATAAAAACCATCATTAGCACACAAGCCATACGAAAGCAGGCGGTAGGCCAGAGCTGGCCCATGGCCCGTGGTTTGCTGGCCCTGCCTCAGTGACACGCAGCTCTGGTGCCGGTCAGCTCCCCTCGGCTCAGCCCCACTGCCCTGGGGAATGGGCTGGGTGACGGAGGACCGCTGTGCTAGCCAAATTATTCCTGTGGCTAGTACCACGCTTAGCAGGTCCGATTGGAGGCCAGAAGTAGAGGAATAAATCCGTTTAGCACCAGTTCCCTCGAGCTGTCCAGTCAGGTAGCTTTAATCAGCCTGGAGCAGAAAGAGCAATGGCTCTCATTTCCCACCTCTGCTGGCAGCCTCTGTGCAGCCAGGTCTCCGCCGACCCAGCCCCTCGCCTGTCCCACCCAGGGATGCGGCTCTGCCATCTTGTCGGGCACTCTGGAGGTGGGGACGGCCCCTGACAAAGCAGGGCTGTGTGGTGACTGCGGTGTCCCTCCCCTCCACCCCTGTTGCTGTAGGTAGCAGTATGCTCTGTTGCTTCACATATTTACAAATTACAGTTAAGAATGTTTCTCTTCCTTCTCTCCAGCACAGTTGTGTTCAAGAAATGAGCATTCCAGCTTCCGGGTGTTTGGTTTTTGTGTCGTGTGGTATTTGGTGCAAGGTGAGGGGGATGGGCATGATCATCCTGCCTGGCTCCTCCTTGGCTCTTACCTCCTGTACGTAGTAGCTTCAGGCACTGTTTGGAGCAGCCTCGCGGGAACAACCACAAGGAACCCTAATTGAAGACGAGGAGGGCGAAGTCACTCTTTGTAACCTGTGTCCCTACAAGAATTTTGATGTTTCTTTGGAAGGTAGAGACAAACAGTCCAGGAAGACTTCTATCAGAAACGCAGGACTTTGTCACTTAGAGTTTTCCATCGTGCTTATAAATAAGTCTACAGCCTCGACTGTGCCCCTTTGAGCCCTGCAGTCCCCAGGCTTTCTAGAATGGCCCTGGATGGCAGGGGAGCAGCTGGAGCGGGGACACAGAGAACACGGGAGCATTGCCGTCTTTCCTGTGAGGGAAACAGAGATGGGCTCAGCGATCACACTTGAGTATCGCGTGGGATCGGGAAAGACGGTCCGTATTTATGCATCCCACAGCACGAACAAGAGACAGGCTCGAAAACTTGACCTAGTTGTCTGTAAGTAACACTAATTGAAGCCACTTGTGTGAGCTGACCACTGATTGTGGCTTGTTAACATGCGCATAAAAACTAACACGTGTCATTAAGTTTCAGAGGGACTCTGCTGAGCAGCTTGTTATTATAACCTTAACTCTCCATGGACTCGCTCTTCCTTAAGGCACATCACATAGTCACTTGCTCACAATGTTCAAAAATTAGAAGAGCTGTGGGTGGAATTATTCTGGAAGTTGTTAAAAATGCAGATGCAGACCTGACTGCAGCCCTCGCTGCACAGACATTCCTTGAGTCCCAATTGTGTTTCAGATACTGCTCATAGTTCTGTGAAGGAGCCTTAGGCAGTAGAAGACAGACTTCCTACCCTAAAGTTGCACAGTAAATTTGGGAAGAACTCTGTATACTTACAAGAAACTCCAACAAGATAAAACCAGGGGCCTACCTCTTCAGCTGACACAGATGGTTCTTGGGTAGATGAGTAAGTGAAGGAAGGCTAGCTTGGGAAGGGAAGCCCTGACTCACAGGTGATGCGGGGGTACGACTGGGAGGAGAGCTGGAAAGTGTGGGGCACCGTCCCTGTTGAAATTCAGGGAGATACGGTCGTCCTCGATGTCCACCGGGGATTGCTCTAGGATACCCCACAAATACCAAAGTCTGCAGGACGCACATCCCTTATATAAAAAAGTGGTGTAGCATGATACACACAGTTGGCCTTTCGTATCCACAGAGTCCCAGCCCTGGATTGAAAATATAGTTGGTTGAATCTGTGAATGCAAAATGCACGGATTCAGAGAGACACCGTATCTCTCCTCTGAGTTCTGCATCCACTGAGAAGTAGACACACAAACCATACCGAGATGAAAATATCCTGGCTGCCACTGATAAAGCTGAATTAGAGAAGCAGCTTGAGCGGGTTCAGTGTTTCACACAGTGCTTTGGGGCAGCCCAGGAGAAAGTAATGTTATGAAAAGAGACTCTGATTAGAGAGATTGGAGGGAGCAGAAGGTGGTGAGGGCTGAGAGAGAAGCATGCCCTCTGCCGGGCACTCTGGGTGCTCCAGGGATGGGCCCAGTGTGGCCCCTGCTACTCAGTGCCCTGCCCTCTGGTGTGGTGGCCGCTGGTGAGGCCCAACAGCTGCTGCTTCTGCTCTGGGTCAGAATGGCCAGCATGGGCCTTCAGCACAGGCTTGGAGGCTGCTTTTGCTACAACTTAAGGAAGCAAACTGGGCTCCTACTGCGCCCCCAGAAGCTTCATTGTTTGCTTTCTGGTTTCTTCTGCCTGCCTGTACCCAGGCTTGTTTGTTATAGGTGGGAAAAGCCCTCCCGACACCCTACCCCACCCACCCTGCCTTCCTGAGCTTCCAGGAAGCTGGAGAGCGAATCTCCACATCCTCCCGCACGGAGGTCTGCACTGGTCTACCCACCCACACCCTCTGCTCGGGCTCCCTTGCTCTTTGTTTGCACCCATCACCCCTCTCGTCACATTCACATTGCCCTGTCGTTTTCCATTTGCCCCCCTGCCCCCTTCTCTAGACTGAGTGCCTTAGGGGAAGGACAGTCTTTCCCTCTCCGAATCTCCAGTCCCCACACAGTGCTTGCCTTCGAGCAGGCGTTTCAAGGTCTGTACGAGGCTCTCTTTTTAAAGGGACGTGATGGGTGTGCTCTGGGAGCAGGACGGTGGCTCTAGAAGAGAGGTGTGTTTATGTAAGAGAATTAAGTGCACGTTATGAATCAGGGAGGTTTCCTCCCCCTTTGAATAAAAGGGTCGGGTGTCTGATTACTTGCCAGGGCATCCAGGGTTTGGAATGAGGTGTAATGAGGACTTTCTCGAGGTGGAGCTGCCTGGACAGGTGTGAGGAGCCAGGAAGCCTCAGCAGCCCGGGGGTGGCAGTGCTTCTGAAGCACCCTGAGCAGTCTGAGCTCGCCCCGGGGTCCTCAGACCAAGCTGTGCTCTTGGGGGTCCTGCCCGAGGGGCCCTCTGGGAGGAAGCACAGAGACCCCCAGGGGGCCTCACCTGGAAAGGTAGGCAAGGCACCCCGTTCCCACTCCTGTCTCTCAAAAAAATTCCCTTTGGAGTAAGCTAATATGAGCTGCTGTCCCCACCTCCATGTCAACAAGGAAATGATTTGTACACCCTGGTGGGAACCCTCGACTAAAGTTCCCTCTGGGAATTCTGATCAGGACCTGATTTTGCTTCTAATGGAAAGGATTTCCACAAGGCAGGGTCTGGGTTAGTTGCTGCTGGGCCGTCTGGGAAGAAAACTCACATCACAGTTCACAGTTGGAGTTGCGAGTGTGCCCAGATGCCTCAAAGTTAAGTCCCTTGCATTTCCAGAGGGCAGTGAAGTGAGACGGAGGGCTCTCACGCTGACACGGTGATGTATAGGGAGCTTCTGGGGACTGGGCGGGGCAGTGGCTGGCACCCCTTGTTCCTCTCCGGGACACGTGCCTTCAGGTTAGTGGCTGTCACAGATGGAGTGGAGTTGGCTCTTCGGGCCTGTCTTCCGGGTAACTGAACTCATGGTGAGGAAGCACTTGGACTCTCCTATTTCTTTTTATTTCTTTCTCAGGTCAATAATTAAAGTCCCAAAGTTACATGTTTTAAAGAAATAAATGACAACCATTCATTTTAGCTTCTGGCAGACGTTCACCGGGATGATTTACAGAAACTCTTAACTCCAGAATGCTTCATTTCCCGAACCGCTAGTTCCTACCTGCTCCGTGTTCTCCAGCATTTCAGGCAGGGTTCCAAACTGATCTCAGGAAAACAGACCTGGGGTGAGTTTCAGACTCTGTCTCCTCTGGCTGGGCCTTTGTTCTTCTGGCAGAGCACACAGGCAGGGAAAACATTGGGCTGTCCTCTTTGTATTCACGGGACACTCTGCACGTCCCTGCACTGCCCCTGTGTCACACCCCATGTCACTCACATGTGAGCCAAACATCCACGTAAGAGACATGGAACCCTCTGACGTTAGTAAGACCTGCATCGGGGGAAGGGCACCCTTGCAGCCAATGCTGAGATTTCTGCCGTAACTGCCTCCTGGGGCAGGCCTGGTTGATTTCGATTTTGTGGTTCAGTGAGCTGGGGGCTCTGCTTCTGTTCTGTTTGCTGTCTGTCTTAAACTCCACTGCCGGCATTCCCCGAAACATGCTTTCACGTGACACTCAGGAACCTACAGTCTCCAGTAAGGTTTCCATGAATATTCTGGGGCAAGGTACAGGGTTGCTAGGTGTTAATTTTGCCAAACAAGGACATTTTCCTAAAAAGCCAATTGCCATCTACTATCTCCATGATTTTATAACTGAAAACATTTTAGCACCAAAAAAAGGGAAAGATATAATTTCACAATATGGGACTGCCTTTTACTTTGTGCTTTATGGAAAACCTTTTTCTCATTCTGCTGATCTCCGACCAGCCTTTGAAAACTACTGACTTGCTCCATCTGATCCAAATGCCTCCTGGTTTTGGAGGCCCTCTTCAATGTGTCCGTGCTTGGTGTTCCCTGTCTCCCCGCCACCCCCAACCCTCCCCCCTATACCTTCCTCCCACGTGCTTCCCTGCCTAGAGTGGCCTGGGCTGCCCCTTGCCGCCCTGAGGCCCATTGACCTTCTACCTCTGAAAGTCTGCTGCCTCCACCCTGCTCTTCTGCTCTGGGCGCTGGATGGAGCACTTGGTAGGTTGCATTTGCTTCATTTTGTAGTTTTGTCTCTTATTCCCCTCCTTCTCCCTCCCACCTGCATTCTTGATCACCAGCTGGGCAGAAGGCAGAGCCCTTGCTGTCCCTCCTTTCTCACCCATAAATCTGCGTGCTGGCATGGAAGAGGCAGGCTGAAAGCTGTTCCCAGCTTTCCAAGTCACCCAAGGTCAGTGGGTGCTGAGGACATTCTGCCTACCTTACAGTCTAGAACCTGAAGGCGTGGTCCTGCTATTTCTCAAGAAATTCCCACATTTTTAAAGAATGGTAGTATTATAACAAGTTTGTGCTTTAACTTATACCATTCCGATTTTTTGAAATATTTATTTATTTTTAGAGACGGGGAGGGAGGGAGAAAGAGAGGGAGAGAAACATCAATGTGTGGTTGCCTTTCAAGCACCCCCTACTGGGGACCAAGCTACAACCCAGGCATGTGCCCTGACTGGGAATCAAACCAGAGACCCCTTGGTTCTCAGGCTGGCACTCAGTCTACCAGGCCACACCAGCCAGGGCACCATTCCCATTTTAATGACTCATGGCAGACATTTTTTTAACTAAGGAGAAGTGAAGCATCTTGAAATTATTTTGTCACTTCAGAATATCCCTTTTGACCTACCTCCCCAAGACCCCATGTAGTTTCTGACTACCTGCCAGTACAAAGTGTACTATGCTAGGTGCAGGTGACAAAGGGAAAATTAGAACATGGTCCCAGCTCTCAGTGTCTCAGCCCTTGGGGTCCCATAATGCCTGGTAGAGGAAGTGGACATACAGAGACAGGCCTGGACATGTTGTTTGGGCCGTGTGGAAGCAGCTGTTCTGGTGGTTTACGTGACACTGGCTGTGTATGAAGGAGCCACCTTAAAAAGTTGATTAGGAACAAGGTCATCCTGTTTTGAAAATTTCTGCAAAATGCAAATTAGCAATTTGCTGTATGAAAATGCTAGAAATTCTGAAAATGAATTAGAAATCATTTAATTGCCCCTGGAATTGTGACCTCCTGTGGTCAAGGAAATCTGCCCTGTGAAGGGTCATGAGTGCAGAGCGGAAGGGTGACAACGGGGAGGGGATCCCAGCAGGTCTCTTATCAGCTTGTTGGTGGCCATTTTCCTAAAGATGATTCACAGGCTACAGGGTTTGAAGAACTCTTGAGCAGGGAGCTGTTTCTGAGCTCTGAGAACTTGGGCTTGGCCATCAGACAGTTTGAAACTGATTTGCTACAATCAGTTTCCTTCTGTAAATAACAAGGAGCTCTCCCCTTCCATTCCTGCCCCCCACACCAGCCAAGTACAGGGCTTAGCCCTTCCTGCAAGCTTCCTGCCAGCCAAGCTCACAGTCTTGCCTGCCTCCTGGGCTGGCCTGCCGAACACAGTTCTGGGCTCAAGCAGAGGGGAGCAGAGCGCTGTCTGTGTATGTCCCCTTCCCCCACCTGTGGTTATCCAGCTTCCTGGCCTGGATGCCTGACGCCTTGTGGCCGAGGACTTCTTCTTGGTCCTCGCGGAGATCTGTCCTGTGTGCCCAGAGGCCTAGCTCTGAGCTCCTTTTTGGCACATGCTTCTGCTTCAGACTGCGTTGGGCCTGGGGTCAACTCCCCTCTTGCCACCAGCATCAAGTCAGTGACTAGTTAGAGAGCACAGGCTCACGAACACACACCCCACCCCAGACTGCCAGGGCTCGCACCCCGTCTCACATAGCTGTGCGTCTTGAACTTCTCTGTGCCTTGGTTTCCTACAACGGTGAACAAAATGAGATAACACGTTCTGAGGTAACAGTCAATAACACGGAAATATAACAGGGCCTATGCACAGGGTCCTTGTTAGGTGATGAGTTGTACCCATCAAACACTTAGAACAGTGCTTGACACGTAGCCAGCCTCCTATGGAAGGGAGATGAATGGCCGGGTGCTGAGAAAGGACCATCTCTGTCCTCACAGAAGAGCCCCCTCTAACGGAGAATAACACGGCCAGGCATAGTACAAGGCTAGTGGCACTGGAAGAAAACACTTTGCCTCGTGTGTGATGTTTCAGATGGTCTGGGCAGAGGGGAGGATGTGGAGTGCAGGTGCAGGGGTGAGGAAGGGAGAGGCCCAGGCTGCTGAGTGTGTGCAGTGAGTACGGCAGTAAGAGCTCAGGCTGGGTCACACCTACTCCTGGGCGTGCAGCTCCCAGGTCGGCATCAGGAGTTGGCACTGATTCACTCACAGGGGACAACACGCAAGACCTGTGAGCAAGAGAGGGAAGGAGAGGAGGTTTTGTGCATCACTGTCCAGGCCCCTCAAATAGGAGCTGCAGAATACTCTATTTGCATAATTATACCATGGTTTAAAGAACTGCTCCCCTAATGTTGTTGTCATATGCCATTTTTAGTTTTTGCTTTTGTGTGTGGTGTGCTATTCTGGCTGGTGTGGCTTGGTGGATTGAGTGCTGGCCTGCGAACCAAAGGCTCACTGGTTCACTTCCCAGTCAGTGCACCTGCCTGGGTGGTGGGCCAGGTCCCCAGTAGGGGGTGCTCGAGAGGCAACCACACATTGATGTTTCTCTCTCCCTTCCCCTCTCTAAAAATAAATAAATAAAATCTTTTAAAAAAATTTAAAAAGAACTTAGAAATTAATAAGTAAGCCAAAAATAGCCATTGGTCACCCATCACTTAACAAGAATATTATCAGAGCTTTTGATGCAAACTGGCAGATAACTTTCCGGAAAGGTTAGACTCATTTAGGCTTTCCCCAGCAGGGAACAATACCGCATTGTTGCTGCCTCTCACCAAAGTGAGAGTTTGGGGATTTTATTTAATCTTTGTTAATGTGCGATAGGCTGGAAATGGTGTTTTATCAGTGTTTTGACTCGCATCTGTTTTGTCATTTGTGGGCTCAGTCAACTCCTCAGTCCCCTGTGACAGGGCAGATTTATACACCATCGTGTCCTACCCCTAAACACTAGACCCCATCAGCTGGATTTTTAGCCAGAATTACTTTTTTCCCTAGTAAGGCATAATTTACACACAGTAAAATTCACTTTTTTAGCGTACAGTTCTACAAGCTACATATACCACATTGAAAACATAGAACAGTTCTGTCCTACCAGAAAATTCCTGCAGGCCCCTTAGTAGTCAGCCCTCTCCTGTAGCCTCAGTCCCTAGGAACCACTGACCTGTTTTCTACACCGATAGTTTTGCCTTTTGCAGAGTGATGTACAAATGGATTCGTAGTTGACAGCCTTTGGAATCTAGCTGCTCCCACACAGCGTCATGCCTCTGAGGTCCATCCCTGTGCTTGTGGTGTGAGGTCGTCCCTTTTACTACAGGGTAGTTGTCCACGGGAGAGATGTGCCAATTTGTTTGTCTGTTTTCCACCGGAAGGACACTTGGCTTGTTTCCAGTCTGGGGAGATTATGAATAATGATGCTGTAAACATTGGCCTACAGGCTTTTGCGTAACCATTAAATTTTCATTCCACTAGGTTAAATATCTAGAAGGGGAGATTGCTGGGTTGTATGCCAAGTATATATTTAACTTCATGAAAAACTGCCAAAATGTTTCCAGAGTGGCTAGACCACTCACCAGCAGTGCAGGAGAACTCTAGTTTCTTCACGTGCACACCGGCACTTAGTATGGTCAAGTGTGTGCGCGCGCGCGCGTGTGTGTGTGTGCGTGTGTGTGTGTGTTCAGACCTTGCTAACAGGTGTGTAGTTGTATTTCACTGCAGTTTTCGTTCATATTTCCCTGATGACTAATGACACCGAGGACCTCTTCACGTGCATGTTTGCAATCTGTGTGTCTTTTCTGATGAACTGTCTGGGCACAGCTTTTGCCCACTTTTTAGTTGAGTTGTTTGGTTTCTTATTAGTGAGTATTGAGAGTTCTTTTCATATTCTGGTCATAAATCCTCTATCAGACTTGTGATTTGCAAATATTTTCCTTTAGTCTTTGGCTTGTCTTTTCATCCTCTTTTGACGAGCAAATTTTTAAACTTTGATGAAGTCCAATTTATCAAACTTTTTTTTTATGGATTGTGCTTTTGGCTAAGAAATCTTAGACGAACCCAAGGTCATAAAGATTTTCTCCTCTGTTTTCTTCCAGAGGTTTTATGGTTTTAGGGTTTACATTTAGGTTCTCCCTTCCTCTTTAAACACTTTTTTCCTCAGCCCAGAAATTTCTCTTGGAAAACAGTTCCAATCACAGAGACAGACCCACCTGAGAAGATCTGGGGTGGAGTCCGTCCTGGGAGCCTGGCCAGGCATGGGGTCCTCAGGAGCCACTGAAAGGGGGCGTCGGCATTGGAAGCTGCCCCAGGAACGGCTTTTAACGAGATACGAGCTGGCTGAAGACGTGGCATAAAAGTGAAGATTATCTCTCCATGAAGGAGGGTGCTGATGATAAGAGAAAAACCTCTAAACTTTCTAGACTAATCCTTCTGACTGCCGCACAAAGTCGGGGTGGGGAGTGGTGCCAGCGCAGGACTTTGCTGATTACATGCAAACACCCATGTCAGTGACTCACACAATCACGCTTTAATCTCGTAACTGAGAGGCTTTTAAAAATTATAGTCAACAAGGCAGCTCACTCGTTATGACTGCCATTGAAATTGGGCTTTCCTCAGAACAGCTGGAGTGTGATGTGGTGGGAAGCAAGCCTGAAGAGGATGAGAGGCCAAGGACTGCTTGCCTGGGAAGGATGGGCAGCTAACGTTTGGTAGAAATCTGTGAAATGACCGACCTCAGCCAAGCTAAGTAGAGGCCTGCCATCTCCCATCCATGGGAAAGTGCACCGCAGCAAAAATATTCAGAGGACGGCGTTGGCGGTCAGCTTTTGTGCTGGTCACCGCGTAGCAGACAGGCTGCAGCCCTATCGCCCAGACACATGGCCCTCGTCATGATCCGTGCCGGGCTCTGGGGGCTGGGAGGGGACTCCCGGTTTAGGAAAGGAGAGCGGTTGACAGCCGGTTGGTACAGGCAGATTGGTCCAAGGACAGTGCAGGCAGAGCCAAGCCAGGGGTATGGGATGTGCTGGGATGGGGGGCCGTTGGCGTGGCTGCGTCCTAGGAAGGGCTTGTGGCGTGACATTGGGGACTGTAACCAGAGGTGTGACCGGTCCACCCTTGAAGGACCGTGTTTGCTTTGCACCGAAGTACATATGAGTGTTTTGAATTCAACTTGGTGCCAGGAAGGATTTTATATAGGAGAGAGGTGGAATGGGCCTTGCCATTTAGAAAGATCTCTCTGGTAGTTCTATAGAGAATGAACTGGAAAGGGTCAAGGTGAACATCAAGGAAGTTTATTGGATGCCTGCCATAGCAATCCAGGTGAGACCCATTAGGCCCTTAATCTGAAGTCACACAGCTGACAGGAAGGCCCAGGTGAAAGAGGTACTGAGAAGGTGGAATCGGAATCCAAGCAGTGGGGATGGGGAGGCATCTGGATCCTCCTGGGTTTCCCTGACCAGGAAAGTCCCCTGCACCCTGGGAGGAAGAACAGGCACCAGTTGAGGACCCTGTGGTCTTGAGATGTACTAGGGCCGTTTGGTGCAAGGACCACGCGGCAGCCGGCCATGGAAGTCTGATGCACCTCTACTGCCCCGCTGCCAGTCTCCTCTGCTCCAGTTACGCACAGCTTTTCTGGAAGCATCAGGAACAAGTGCACCTTCCAAAGTGCAGTGAGTAGGGCCAGAAAGACCAGTGCAGGGGTTGTGGTGAGCACACTCAGAACTCACAGAGCAACACATGACATACCTGTCCCCCACCATGAGCCAGGATGTCAGAGGAGAGCTTCGGGCTCGGCATGACACTGGAGGAAAGTGGCCACCATTAGCTCTGGTCTTGCTGGCTGCCCTCCCACCTACCCTCCTTCCCTCTCTTCCCAGCGGAGCCCTCCTCACTTATTAAAAAAAAAAAAAAAAGTGAATTCACTCCCAGTCCTTTTGAAATCCAACATGTCAGTGATAGATGAGGCAGTATTCTTTAACTTCAAAGGAGAAAGAGTGAGTGAGTGAATGTGGGCCAGGGGAGTTGAAAAGTCCAAGGGAACAGGAGACACATGGGGTGACCCTGCCATCAGGAGGAGCGGCCTCTGTCCCACCCCTGCTGGTGCCATGCAAAGGCACAGACAATACCACTTTTAATAAATCATGAAGGGTCCTGAATACCCGTTTTTGTCCGTTTTCAATGGGCCTTGGGCATATTGCGTAAGATATAGCCAGCCATTTGTGCTGGGTTCCCAGCTACTCAGAATGCTCTCTCGACTATGTGATGGAGGCTTTGCATATGTGATTTTGGGGGAGAGTTCTTCAGATTTCCATAGCTAGTCACAGTAAAGGTGACCTCATGGGTAGTGTGGGCCATTGTCACCCTTCACACACGCAGCCTTTGAGTGGTGCTGAGCTTTGTGGAGTACCCATGCAGCACCTAATTCGATCACACATCTGACCCTTGCCTCTCTTTGGCACCGTCCCCCTCTCTCTGCTCAGTGTGCTGCTGGGGGCCTCCTCACAACCCCGCTGTCTGCTGGCGGCCTTGGTGCTGAACAGAGAGCCCTGGGCCATTCTTCCCACTTTCACAGTCCTGGGCCCCCTGGTGACTCTGGCTCGGGGAGTGGCTGCTTGTTCTCATGAGGGTGTGCACGTGATGGTGCCTGTTGGAAGCGCCTGTTAAAAGTCCCCTGCTTGTTTCCACGGGGGAGTCTTGGAAAGCAAAGGGAAGAATAACCTGGGGTCACCTAAGGGCTGGCGTGGTCATTTCCTTAACCGCCTGTGACTGTTACGAGCCTGATTTTCTGTAAAGAGGCACAACAGCTTCCTTGACATGTAATTGATAATGACACAGCTAGAATTCATGGGGCACCTTAATTTATTAAGGCAGGTGCTTGATAATAATAATGCCAAGTGCTTTGCATGCCACCCACCTTGTTTAGTCCTTGAGCCTCAGACCCATTTTTACAGGTGGGGAGACTGAGCCTGGGGTTAAGTAACCGGTGAAAAGTCATATTACTGGAAGAGACAAAATTAGGATAGAACAGTCCTGATTCTGCTTAATTTTTAAGTTTTTCTTGGTGGTGGTGGTGGTGATAAAAAATGGGTCCAGTCTAATCCTAGGATAACTTTGAAGAGCTATTTTAAAATACTGTTATGATTCGATTTATATAACATTCTTGAAATGACAAAATTGCACAGCTGGAGAACGGATCAGTGGTTACCGAGAGTTCGGGATGGTGGGGGCGAGGGAGGTGGCCTAGAGAAGACCGTTGTAGTGTGGGCGCAGTCCTGTATCCAGACCGCAGTGGTGGTCACTCAAACCTACACGTATGACCAAGGGACACAGCGCTAGACACCACTGTGCCAGTGTCAGTTTCCTGGGTTGGATACTGGATCATAGTTACCGAAGGTGTCACCTGTGGTACAAATTGGGTAAAGGGTGCACGAGAACTCTCCATACTATCTTTGCAATTTCTGTAGATCTATAATGATCTCAAAACAAAAAGTGGGTCTTTTTTTCCCTTGGGTGGGACATAGGCATCACACCGGGGGAAAGGCCAGGCCTCAGCTCAGGGGCCACTGGCTCTCAGAAAAAAGAAGTCCCATCACACAGTTGTAGGTGGCCTAGGAGGAAACACCACCCAGACGAGAGTCCAGGTGTCGCCTCCGTCACATGTGACCCGAGGTTCTGCTATCATGTGGGAAAGGACTCAGCTGAGTCAGGGCCCTGGGTTGCCTTTGCAGAGCTGCCTTTGCAGAGCTGCCTTTGCATGCTACAGGATGAGCCTCACGACCTCTGTGGCCCCCAGGTCCTGCACAGACATTGGAACGGTACCAGCACTGCACCCCCCCAGGAGGCTGCTGAGAATACATGGACGTGCTTAGCACAGGGAGGTTTCTTGAGCGAGTGCAACACATTTGGACCATTGTTGTTACCATCGTTGATATACTTTATCTGTTCCCAAGTTGTACCTTCACTCTGTTGTCAGACCCAAGGACAGTATACAGTCACGCTCACTGTTCTGGTTTTGGTCATTTATTCCTTCAACACTTATTTCTTTTTATTTATTTTTTATTGTATTTTTTTCTATTACCATTTAGTCTCCTTATACCCCCCTTTCCCCCCGCAGTCCCCACACTGTTGTCCATGCCCATGAGTCCTTTTTTCCTTTTTGCTGTCCGTCTACCCCCTCACCTTCCTCCCTCTTAGCTGTCATCCTGCTCGCCATCTGTGAGCCTGCTCCTATTTTGCTTGTTAGTTCAGTTTGTTCATTAGATTCCATATATGAGTGAAGTCATATGGTACTTGTCTTTCTCTGACTGGCTTATTTCCCTTAGCGTAATGTCCTCTAGGTCCATCCATGCTGTCGCAAAGAGTAAAACTTTCTTCTTTTTTATGGCTGAGTAGTATTCCATTCTGTAAATGCCCCCTAGTTGTTTTAATAGTTACTTCTTGAGCACATACATTGCCGAAGACTCTGGTAGGCATTGGGGATATAGTGATGGACGTGACTCGTGTGGTCTGTGTCCTCGGGAACTAAAGGTCTCAGTTTTTCCTATCACCTGGAACCTCCCATCTGTGTCTTTCAAATCCTCGCTGTCCTGGCAGGCTCACCTCACACCTCACCTACCCCACGTGCAGGGCATTCTGGCAGATCCTTCTCTGAGCCCCAACTGCATGGGAGGCAGTGTGACTTGGTCACCGATGCCAGCCCCAGCCAGCCGTTTCCCCTCCCGCCATTTCTGGTGCAGTGCCCAGCAACACACAGAACCATGCCCAGCGGGGGCTCACTCGCTGAGTCGTGAAATGGATAGCCATGAGGAACCGCAGGAGTACCTGTTCTGGGGCTTTCGTTTCACAAGTGAAGTCATCGGTAAGGGCTCATGACTTAAGAAATAGAAACTGGCTGTATGAATCCCAGTCCACTTTTTCAATAGAATAATCACTGACTCTACGTTAATCTTACTTTTTTGTTACTGCTTTTTAAAATTCATATTGTCTTCATGCCATCCGGTATTTTGAGTAAGAGTAGAAAGCCCTTGGCTCTGGTGCTAATCTTATTACTAACTAGCTGTGCGACACAGCCCTGTGAACCAGAGGGCGGCTTTGCTGAACTGGAAAAGCAGAGCCAGCCCTCCCTTTCTCACTTGCTGTTACTTGGGTGGGCTAACCAGGAGCTCCAGTCCCCAAGCAGGGCATTGAATCTGGCAGGCGCACCCAGGCGTCCACTTCCTCCAGTCCAGCTTCTCCACCTGAAACTGGGCAGGGCAACCGTTCAGCCTCTCCACTGGACAGGAGGAGTACCCACCGTGTTCTTCAGGAATGCCCATGCCAGTGAGCCTGGGAAGGCTGACACCTGGACGCCACTTACTGTCCTTTGTCGGTTAGAATCCAGAGAGAGAAGTGAATTGTTGGAGCCCCCTGTTTGTGGGAGGAAAAATCGCAGGTGTGGCCAAGTCGGGGATGATCAGACTTGAGTTACCTGGGTCTGGGCTCTGTTTCTGGGTCTGCCCAGGGTTGCCTGACCTTGAGCAGGAGAGTTACTTCACTTCTCTGAGCCTCAGTTTCTGCACCTTTAACAAGTAGTAGAGCGGGTACACATGGAGTTCTTGGCACTGTGTCTGGTTGAATATGGAACCTGTTGTTCCTACTGCTTATTGCAGCACCTGTATCACATAGAAATCCTTTATTTAATAAAGGCTTGTGAGGGATCACAGAAAGTAAGCATTTGGGACTTTTCTGTTGGAGCTTATAATCTGTGATGGTTAAACACACAGCTAGAGACATGTTCCAACTTGAGGATCAGTGAGAGCATCGGACCGTGATAGAGGCAGTTTTTTGTGTCCAGACTGTGAGAAGGCAGCCCTCTGCCGTGCTCCAGCAGGTCGTGGCAGCCTCGCCTTCCCCAAGGAGAGGTTGACAGACAAGTTGATGCCGGTGCAGAGGTACTGGGCAGCCTCCACATTGAGGCATCTGCCAACCTGGCAGGGCCTTGGAACTTTTTTGAGTGGTGAGCCTCACGTAGGGCACAGCAGCCTCCACGCCTGCTGCCTCTGGAGACTGGGTCACAGAGAATACAGTGGGGCTGCCCCATGGGGGAGGCCTCCAATCAGTATGGGTGCTGCAGGTGCTGAGGGGGCTGTCCAGGCACACAGGTGATGCTCTGAAGCATTGAGTCCTCCTGCCGAGCACCATAGGGGTCCTGCACACGGAGCAGTGGCTTCCCAGACGGCTGCTCCAGCTAAGCGTGGAGCCCTTCCGGTCAGGGCAGCTCTTCAGGTTGTAGAGGTGTGCAGGATCGCACCTGGGACTGTCGGGTCCCGTCACCTCGTTCCAGCGTGTTGTCATCTTCCAAGTTTTGATCTGAGCTCATTGTAAGAAAGGAACCCAGGCCTTGTTACGTCAGGAACATTCGGAGAATGTGTGCCATCGCCAGGTACTGTTCTAGTGTGGTTTCCAGACTTAATTCTCACAGCAGCCCCACGAAGGAGGTCCTGTCATTGTCCCCGTTTTCCAGAGGAGGAAACTGAGGTACAAGGAGGTGCACTTACTTGCCTGGGGCTGTACAGCTAACAGGAAGTAAAGCCAGGATTCACGATCAGACAACCCAGGAAGGCTGTGCCTGTGCTTCTGTGCGGCCCCCAGCATTGGGGGTTGTATATAAGTGCACCACTAGCGTGTCCTTCCTAACGTGGGAGGCCTGTGTCCCAGGGGAGGGGTGGCAGCAACAGCACGAACTCTTAGGAGTGCTGGAAAGAGAATGTGCTCAGTCCGATGGGCAGAAGGTCAGACTGGGGGTCCCCAAGGTCTCCGCAGAGGGCGAGAGCGCCTCACTGTCCCTGAGCTCTAGCCCAGGGCCCCCAGAGAGATGGCACAGAGGTGGGAAGGAAAACGGTTCTTTTTAATGAAAATGTTCCCCCTAGATTCCTGTAAAACTTACAGTTTAACATTTGACATTGTGTCTAGTTTCTTAAGTGGTTTTCAGGTATGTTTGGTTATCCAACAGTTTTCTGTTTACCAAGGCTGGTTTTTCTGTTAGCAGGGCAAATAGAAATTCTGTTCACTTCCAACTAACCTTTTTAAATTTTTTTTGGTTTTTGCATTTTAAACTGTAAACTTCTTTCTGTACTTTCTTTAAACTTCAAAATACCTACATGTTCTTTGGTTTTTGCCATAATTAGAATGGTCTCTGTTAGATTAAAATGTTGTTTCATAAAGAAAAAGGCTATTTAAATTATTTGTATGAGAATAGGAACCTCAGGTAACCCCAGGTATGGGCCTCCTAAGTATCCCTCCCAGAATGTTCTGAGCAGTTCAGATCAACAGGCCTTTTTTGAGTGGGTGCAGGTGGGCAGGAGGTGCTGCTGAGCCCGCTGCTGCTAGGTGAAGCCAAGCTGTGGGAGCAGGGGAGAGGGGCAGACTGACTGCCCCGGAACCAGAAAGGACCTTCGAGTGTGGTCCTGGCATATGTTGCCCAGGCATTTGACCTTGTCTGGGAGGAAGGAAGTGGAATTAGTGTGGCATCATGTCATGAACTTTGACACTTGCTCTTGGCTACATAGACAGGCTTACGTAGTAGAATTAATTCTCAGCTGTCACTTTGTTCTCATTAAAACATCTTAAGATATAAGCCCATGTCCTTCTGAAATCCTCCGAGCTTCTATTCTCACAGAGTGAGCAGGGACATATTACAACGCTTTCTTCCAGTAAACCTAGAAAATAGCTCACATTCGTCCATAAAACAGGCCACAGGAATGACCATAGAGGAGCTGAGCCCCACTGTACAGGTGGAAAGGCTAAGGCCGGCAGAGCCCCGCCACCTCTGGAGCCCGGGAGGGCACAGCGGCAGGCCTGGAGCTGCTGGCTCCCAGCTTGGGTTTACGTAACTCCCGGCTCCTCGGGTCCCTGGAAACTGAGGCCAATTCCCTGGAAGATCGTTCTGTTTTCTCCTGTTTTTTTCAGAGCAGAGCCAGCTTGATTAGGGCTCTGAGGACTGTACGAGACTACCCCATTTCCTCTCTTCCGTGAACGGAGTGCCTTCCTTCACAATCATGGTTTAACAGGCTGTGTTCAACCTGCCTAGCTCAGTTTTATGTATGCTTGGCTTATATTTTGAAGACCCTTATTTTATTTGTGCATACCCTTATCTGTCTCCAAAAAGAATTTGAGAAAACGCACAACAAAGGAAATGACCCATAAAATGAGTACAGTAGAAAGGACAATGAGAACAAGGAAAGGAGGCAGAAGTATCCTGCTTTGGCAGGCGGGGGAGTGGTTCATAAGGTCATTTCTTATAACAAACTTCATTAGAAGTCAAGGGATATTTTTTCTAGCTCTCATGTAAGGCTTGATGTTGGGGACATTAAATGTTATAGTGGACAGATTTTACATTTATGAAGAATGAAGAAGGAGGTTTTATAAGGCTATTTCTTAAAACAAACTTTGGTGAAAATTGAAGGATGATTAAACAGCTTGAAGAAGGCAAGTGAGCTGGTGAACAAACTCGTGTCATCCACGGACGTGACATTCCCATAGCCTCACTTAACTCAAGGATGAGCTGAGAGTGTCTCCCTGAGTGGGCAGCTGGCCTCTCATTGGGCAGCTGCAGACACGGTTCCCCCTTCCCTGCAGCGTGTGAAACAGACGCGCGAGGCAGACTCCGGCACTGGAGGCCCTGTGAGGTCTGCGGTGGGGAGAGTCTGCACCGTGTGGGGCAGGGCCCCGCACTTTGGAAAGCAGATAGCTAACCTGCAGAGCTGGTATCTTCTAAATGCAGAGGGACCTGACAACATCTCTCCCCTCCCGGAGGGCCAGGTGTGTCCCCGCAGTTAGCATTGTGGACGCAGCTTTGGGCGACTCCGGTCTCAGCAGTGGTTGTCCTGAGCCCCAGAACTCTGAGCAGAGAAGGGTCTGATCCGGTAATGTCCCAGCACAGTCACCTCTTTGGCCATGAAAATCTTCAGAACTGCTTCAGCCGTGAGTAGGAAGAGCAAACAGGTTGTGAGTCCCTGCCTCGGACTGCCTCTGGCACATGCAGACGTGCTCACCATGCTTTGTCGTCCCCATTGTCCCATTGCCCAGAAACTTGGGAGGCAACAGCATGGCACTGTGACCAGGTAAGTCCTGGTCAGGACATCTGGGGCAAGGGAACGCCTATTCTGCTGGAGGAGACCCTGGGGTGGGGAGTGAGTGATTCTGGGTGGTTCTCAGCTGGTAACAGAGGCAGAGCTGGTGTGGGGCAGTGGCCAGAGAAGCTCTGCGGCCCCAGCCTTGCTGCTGAGCGATGAAATAACCCTCAGAAGAGGGGGCAGCCTGACAGGTGGGCAGGAGGAGCCAGGTCTCTTCTTCCCAGGGACTGGCTAGTTGACTGAGCAGACTGAACGGACCAGCAAGTGTGGCCTCTGCGGCCCCTAACCAAAGAGGGCCTTCCCTGTGGGCTGACTGTCGGTGCGGAGACAGGCGGTGTTCCTTCTGAGCGAGTGAAACCTCAGCATTGAAGGATCCTTGTCCTGTCATTTCTAACCTTAGTGAGAATAGAACAAGCTTCTGGAACAAGGTGCAATGGAGTCAGGAGAAGTGGCCTTAAGTGAAAACACAGCTGCGGGGTTTACAGACGGGGCCGCAGGGAGGCGTCATCCAGGGGGAGCGGCCAGCCTCACCAGAGACTTTCCAACACTAATGAATCGGGAACTCCATGCTGAACAGCACTGAGCTCGATGGGTCCCCGTGCCAGCAGATGGATGTATTTTTCTTGAAAGACCGAGGTGCCAGAAAGCTCCATGATTACGTTACTGGAGCGAGGTTCTGTTTTGTGGTTTGTGAAGTTGAGCGTCAGGGCTGCAGAGTTCTCTTGCTCTTTCTCACTCTTATTTTTTCCAGGTCAGAACCAAAGCCTGGGGTGGGGAGGAAAATCCTGCTGAATGAGCAAGTTCTTTCTTAAAAAGCTCTCTCCAAGTCCAAAAAGACTTCAGTGGACTTAGGAGAAAGAAACTTAATACATTGCCATAGAATCGTTGTGAGCCCAGTGAAAGCCAAGTCCACAGCATCTTTGTCTTATAAAAGAAAGCAAAGAGGAGATGGGAAAAAAGAAATAATGCTCAGGAAATCCAAACCAAACAAGGAAAACTAAAGAAGAAAAACTAAAGATCACCTCTGAGAATGTGACGAGTTCCTTCTAACAAGATTCTCAATTACAAAACCAGGCTCAGGTAGAAGTGACTTTTCTCTCCGTACATGGCATACCTGAAATGTTTGAACTGGGATGGGATCTGCCACTTGCAGCCGGAGACCTGGACACCCTGCAAGGCCAGTGCACTGTGCGGGAAAGAGTCAGCCGTGGAGTGGCTGGAGGCCTCCCAGGCTGGTCCTTGACCTGCGTTTGAACCTTGGTCCTAATAGCTAGCAGATTGGAGCAAGCTCGAAGGCCTCCCGGAGAACCCATGTTGGTTTGAGCTTGAGCAAGCCTGGCCACAGAACTATTGTTCTTCTTTTACCAGCCCCCTCTCTCAGGCCCCTGTGAGAGGAGCTCAGAGCTGGTCTCTGAGGTTGCCCCTGTTTGGCCGTGGAGCAGCCTGCAGGTGCTGTCCAGGCCATGGCCAGGGGCATGGTTGCCTGTCAGGGGTCACCTTGGAGCTTTTGTGGACAAGACAGGCAACTTCTAAACTTCTTGATGCATTTTTTGCCTGTCCGAGGTCAGGCCAGGTGTTTTCAAAAGCAGCAGCAGCTCCGAGCTGGGGCCTGCCCTAGCTGGTGGGGTTCAGTGCCAGGGAGCCTGTGCGTCACATTCTCCGGGAAACTGGCTGTTCGGAAAGCCAGCCATGCACCTGAACAGACTGAAGACGGACACGCTCATGAGCCCAGGGGAACCTCTGACACACCACGCTTAGCCACCCTTCCCTGTCCCGTCCCGGCACTCTTTTTTGGTTAGCCTCATGAATGTCATCTGGCCCATGTGGGTTGGCCTCCAAAGTAAGGTCACATTTTCTTTAACACTGACATTCAGTGACTCTATGCTCCCCTCTCCTGCTTAGCCCAGGACATTTGTTCTTCCCCTTAGGTTCACCTGAAGGGTCTTCCTCAAGCCATGTCTGAGAACCCCAAGGAAGACTTGGTCCTGAGTCGGTCATACTTGTTGCTCACCTGTTGCTACCTTCTGGGAGGATGGCCCTCCTGCCTCTCTTGTCCCCCTCCCTCTCCCAGCCCAGGGGGACTGAAGAGAGGCCTCTGGTGGTCCTAGGAAACCCCAGCAGGGCCTAGACCTGGCGTACCCACGGCACACAGGGAAGGGCTCTGCTCCCCGAGGATCCTATAGCTCGTTCCACTCACCCAGATGCTTCAGCTCACCCACACTGCCAGTATCCCTGGGCGCCCCGAGCAGGAGGGCTGATCAGAAGCGGTCCCAACAGGAGTCTCACACTCCTGCTGCCCCGGCCTGCCCTTCTCTATAAGCTGGTGTGAGCCCCTGGAAGTGGAAGGCTCTTCCCTTTCCTGCCCAAGGGGGTGGCCTGTCCCTTGTCTGGAGGAGAGCCTTCCTTCTGCCCAGACCTGCCTCAAGGCCTCCTTGCTCTGCAGGGCCCTTTGGGCCCTTTGCTGCCTTCCTGCCTCTCCCAGTCCCAGGACTGTCGTGATGTTGGAGCAGGCTGGTGGACGGGGGTAAACTCTTGTCCTGCTGGACGTAGCAGCTGCCTCTATGGAGGGAAAGAGAGACCTCATGATGTCTCAGGCAGCTGTCATGCTGCTGGCTGACTTTCTAGGCTGAACCTCTCTGTGGGCAGGTCCCCGCAGGCCTTGGTTAGAGCTGGCGCCCACATAGATACAGCCCGGGGCCTGCCTGTCTCCTTGCCGCACCTGGCTCGTAGGATGCGCTCAGTGACTGCTATTGGCGAAGGGCTGAGTGTGCCTCTTCAAAGGCACTGGGGAGATGAGCCACCTGGGCACGAGAGAATTTGAGCCACTGCCTGTCATCTGGTGGCAGTTACTGAATGGGGGCAGGTGTGTGGCAAAATTCTTTCTCTGAAGTGAGAGGAGGAACGCAAACTCGGTGGTGAGATTGAGTGACTGAAGATCTGTTCGGCCAGATCACAGTGTGCCACAGGGCGCAGAGGCCTGCAGGGGGCGTGACTCTGCGTCTGTACATCAAATGTCTGGGGTAGTTAATAGGCGAACAAAGTGTTCTGAATCTCTTCTGTGCAGTTTAGTCTGCCGACCTGCATCAGGCACCCGCTGTGACAGTGATAAGGGCACTAAGTGTTCTGGGTACCTGGTAAAGTTACCCACCCCGAGCCCTTGGGCTCACTGGGGAGAGAGGCCGTGCCTCCAGTTACCAGGGCATGAGGAACAAAAGATGCACTTTCACAGAGGCTCTAAGGATGTGTGGGGTCTTGCTGGGATGGGCAGGAAGGCTCTCCCGGAAGCAGTCTCGGCGTGAGGAAGGTCACGGTGTGAATGTGCACGGCACAGCCCACAGTCCTGCTGTGAGCTACGCGCCATAGGAGGGGTGCACAGTGCTCTGCAGTGGGAGGAGGGTGGGGTGCCCTTTCCTGCCCAGCAAACTTGTGTTTCTTCTTCAAGAGTCTTGTCTTCTACTCTGAGGTCCTCCTGTATGGCACACCCCCCTCGGTGCATACCCGCCCAGCTCTTGCATCTCCCCGTTGCAGTCCATGTGAGCAACCAACTCCCGCAGAGCTCAGGCTGTGTTTAATTCATTTTGACATCCGGCATATAGACAGCAGGAAGCCGACACAGGTACTTAAAGAGGGAGGTCTCATCAGGCTTGTGTTTCAGAAAGGTGGTTTGGCTGGTTGTGGAGCATGAATTAGAAAAGAGCCGAGGGGGTGGGTGGACATTAGTATGTGTCACTGTCCTCAAGAGAAAGGACGTGCAATCACCAAACCAAACAGCGGAGATCCTGAAGGCTGGCAGGGACCAGGCACGGCTCGATCGAGGCTCTGGCTCTGCTGGTCTGCCGGTCTGTTGAGCCAGCTTCCTCTGTGACTCAGCTTCTTTCTCAGGCTGTGACTAAGCCACCTGCAGCAGTGCTGGGCCTCATGCCCAGGAGCACCCAGCAAGCATCCCCTTATATGATGGGTCTCTGTTGGGTCACACATCCATTCCCAAACCAGCCCCTGGGGCCAGGAAATGCCACACACAGATTGGCTTGAGTTTCTGTCAGTTACGGAAAGGTATATCATTACCTTAGAATAGTCAGGTCCAGCCTTGGAGATTGGATCTGTGTCCTCTAGGAGCCCCTGGACTGGGGTGGAAGGGTGAATAGCAGAAAAAAACTAGGGTGTCGTTAGGAAGGAGGGCGTGACTGCTAGATGAGCATCTGTGTCTGCCACCTGAGCCAGCTGGACACATTCATCTGCTGAAACTTCCACATGGTAGGCACCCACACACACCTACGCACCTGTAGGGACGCACTTCGTAGATGGTTTACCTGGGAACATCGTCTTTCCCGGTGAGTTTCAGACTTCTCGCAGTCTGAACCCCCACGCCCACACACACCTCCAACTCTCCATTCCTTGATTTCTCCTCGGATCTCGTGATTAACTATTGCATCTCCAGGGTCAGACGTGGCATATTCTCCAACCACAGCCCCCAGTCCCTTCCACTGCCTTACCCAGGGTCTCCCATGACTCCTGTTCTTGATCTCATGGTCACCTCGCAAGCTAGTATTGACCAGTGGTCAGCAACATGGACCACACTTCATCTCTCACTGACTTGCTAATTTGGGCCAAATACTTAAACACCTCTGTAACAGGATAGGAAGCACCATCGCAGGCTGTGGGAAAGGTGAAATGAAGTCACATGTGGAAGGTGCTCAGGATGGAGGACGTGCTCAACATCAGCTCCGTACGAGACATCTGTCAACCCAGACCTTCCGTTCTCTTCCAGCAGGCCCCTTTCAGTTCCCTTTCCTGCCTCTCCCTTCTCAGAGTCCCTGGTTCATCTGTCACCAGTGTCATCTGTCCACTCTCTTGCCCCCTCAAACCTTATTCTTCCCTCACGCCTTCCTGGCAAATTCTCAGCTTTGGACCAACCTACCTTTCTTCGTGCCAGTGTCTAGGTGGCCAGAAGAAACCAGCGGGGCAGATGGGTGCTACACCAACCCCGGACCCCGTGACCCCCACCGGCCCCCTAGCCCCCCCCCCACAGTCCTCCTGCTCTCCCCTGCTCTCCCCTGCTCAGCTGGCTTTCCTCTTCTCCAAAGAAGCGGTTGCAGACCTCCACCACTGTCCTCCGACTTCCCCTCCTCCCTCACCAAATCCACCATTCCTTGCAGACAGTTTCACCTCCTAACTCTGAGAAACGAACGAAAAGCAGACTGGAACGTTCCCAACCACCACCACCGCCAAATCCACAGATCGGTCCGCACCCCTGCGAGCCTCCCCTGCCCCTGCAGGGGGGACAGGGCGTCGGACTGTCACCTCAGACTCCTCGACTCTTCCCTTGTCTCCATCTTGCCTGCATTTCTGACCCTGCTCCCTGTAGGTCTCCACCTCAGCATTTGAACAAGTCCTGGTCATCTTAGAATACACTCCCTTCTGTCCCACATCCTACCATCCTGCCCTGTTCCATCCCACTCGTCGCCATCTAGTTGTCTAGAAGGGTTGTATACTCGTAACAGAAGCATCCACAGCCACTCCTTCTTGGCCTCCATCGTCCAGCTTTTCCATGCTGCTGCCTCGCGGGGTCTGTCCAAGACCCCATGTTTGCTCTCCACGCGCTCTCAGGACAATCTCATCCCCTCCGGTGGCTTCGGTTGCCATTCTCTTGGCACCCGCAGGTCCCCAGATTTGTGCCTCCAGATTATACCCTCCCTTACAAACTTCAGGGTTGTTTACACAGCTGCCTGCTGGCTGTCCCCACTAAGGTGACACCATAAAGTCAGCGCTCCCAGACTAAGCTCAGGCCCTCTTCCCAGACCTGCTGTTCCTCCTCCTGGGGGTGGCAGCACCATCCGCCCTGCTGCCCAGGGCGCAGAACTCCTCCCTCTCGCACTGACTTTATAGCCAGACTGTCACCAAGTCCTCTGATTCTGGTGAGGTAGAAGGAATATGGGTTTTGGTCTGAGTTCTTACTCTCATCGTGGTTTGGACAACTTACTTATCCTTTCTCAGCCTCAAGTGCCTCACCTGTAGAAAGGAAGCAGTAACACCTGACCACATGGCTGTGGTCAGGATAGAGGAAATACCCGACTGGTAGGCATCCTGCGCCTGGAAGCTCTCCGTTCAGGAAGGAGGAGCTCCCGGCCGTCTCCAGTCCCTCTGTCCCCTCCCTGTTACCGTCTCTGCTCACTTGGGTTTTTTTTTTTTTTTAATCAATATGTACATAGTTTCTTGACCTTGAGAATCTCCCTGGAACTAAATTACCCATAATTCCTTCATGACCAAGGACTGCAGTTCGTAGCTCATCGTGTGCGGCATGAAGAATTTGGAAAATGCAAAGAAAGCCAGACAATTGCTCTTGCCATTTTGATGTTCCTTCCAGTCTGTCTTCTATGAAGTCTTTGTTGTTAATTACTTAGTTTTCCTATACATAGTAAGTGTGCATCCTGGGTTTTTTTCCATCTAATCCAGATCTTTTTCCCAAGTTAATAAAAACTCTTTGTAAGTAGTGTAACAGCTGCGTACTGTTCTTCAATGGCCACGTGCTCTTCTGCATGTGACCCTGGTCTAGTTTGTTTAACTATTCTGCTGTTGCTGGTCTTTTATAATATTTCCAGCAAATAATACTAAGGTGAACAGTTTTACAAAAACAAAAAGTCTTCCTTCTACATTTATAATAATTTTTCTAAGCCATAAATTCATAATCTGAATCACTGGATCAAAAGATTTAAAGTTTTCTAAGCAGTCAGTCTTTGAAACAGACCAGATGAATATAGGCCTGACCCTAGCTGCAAAGGTGGGGGAGGGTGGTAAAGAAAAAAGGGTTATTTTCATAGATTTTTTAAAATAATTATTCCTGTTTTACCAAAGGAGGGCTAGGAAGAACCAGGCAGTGCTCTGTAGGGACAGCCTCCCTTTGACTTGAAGTTCTGGCTTGTGATGGTAAAGAAGGGCTCGTTTCTGTGTCTGTGTTTTCGTCTGGGTCAGTAAGAGGACAGGCCATTCCTGCGAGCTTGTTCCCTCTGAGGAAGAGAGAAATCGTCCAGCACCCAATGATGCAGATCATTAGCTATGTTAACAGCCTTGCAGTTAGGAAAAAAAGTTATGATAATGTATCCTCCTAATGTGCAGTTAATTTTAGTGGAAATTTCCCTAGTGATTTAAAAGTCCAGTGACTTTGTAAATCTAGTAACTGGCTCTGCATTTGGAAATGTTAAAGTTGTTAAAGGCCATAGCCAACTGGGCTGTAGCGTGAGACACACGGGACCTCCCTGAGCCCCGGCTTCCCAGTGACACAGACGGAGTTCCACACTCACCTGAGCCTCCCCACCCCACCAGCCCCCCTCTGGAATCCGGAAAGAAACTGAGACTTCATTACCAGAATTCTTTTATTTTTATTTTTTATTTTTAGAAAGAGGGGAAGGGAGGGAGAAAGAAAGGGAAACATCATTGTGTGGTTGCCTCTAGCGCGCCCCCTATGGGGGATCTGGCCTGCCACCCAGGCATGTGTCCTGACTGGGAATCGAACTGGCCATCTTTTGCTCCACAGTCCAGTGCTCAATCCACTGAGCCACACCAGCCAGGGCTCATTACCAGAATTCTTGTTTGTGATCTTTCCTAATCAGAGAGAACTAATGAGTGCCTCGAAGTTAACATGTCCAAAATCAAACTTTTGACTTCCTGTCCATATCCAAGTTCAGTCTTCCCACCCAGCAATGGAACAAACACCTGCCTGGTTGTTCAGATCAAAAAATCAAACCGTGATTGATTTCTCCTTTCTTGTCCTCGCCACTCCCCAACCTCAAATCCATCAGTGTATCCTATTGATTCTACTTCTAAAAGTTCACTTCAAAGATAAATCTCAAATTGACCATTTGTGGCCCTCTTGCCTGCCCGCCCTCCCCTCCCAGCCTCCATCATTGCTTGCCTGCCTTTCTCAGCAGCCCCTGAAGGATTCCTGCGTTGGCTGTCTCCCCTGCAATCTAGGCTCGACGTGGCAGCCAGAGGGATCTGGCCAAAGCTTAACTTTGCCCGTGTCATCCACCCCTTCCGTAAAACGTGTCATAGTCCTTCCTTTGCTATTAAGGCAATACCAAAACTTCTCATGTAGCTAAGAAGGTCGTGGATTTTCTGCCCTGGCCTTCCTCCCCACCATCACTGCCCTGTGTGTGGTGAGTGCTGGCTTACCAGCCCTCCCTCAGTTCTGGAGCTCCTGCACCAGGCTCTCTGCTCTCTGCCGAGGAGAACCTTCTGCCCTCCCCATCCGCCTCCCCTTGGTCCAGGCAGCTCCCCCTTCCCTCATTCCTAGTCTAGGTCCACTCATTTACTTCTGGAGAAACATGGGAGGTTTGCCCTGCTTCTGAAAACCTATTTTAACTGGAAGTCATGTATGTTCATTCATTAGCTTATGTGATCATTGCTATCCATCTCCTGTGCTATATAGACTGTGAGATCTGTGAAAGAGGCCTCTTTCTGCTGCTGGTCACCATTCTTTCCCCATCAGCTAGCTCAGAGTCACAAAATAGGTGCTTTATAAACAATAGGCTGCGTGCTGACTGAGTAGGTAGAGTCCTGGTAGCAGTCCTCATGGCCAGCAGTTTCCCTGTAAGGCACGGGCTCTTCCAAGCGGTAGCAGGCCCGGGTTCTCCACAACGCATCAGCTGGAGGGAGTGTGATTTTGCTTTTTTTTTTTCTTTTTTTTCTTTCCAACTGTCACAATGGACAGAGCATTCTACCTAAAACTTACTTGTTTTTCTCTTCTCTCTTTATTCAGCTGAAGCTTGCTTTCACTCTGGACCACGAGACTGGATTGCCGCAAGGGTGTTACATCTACGAGTACCGTGACAGCAACAAGTAAGCCCCTCGACGGGAAGGGGTGTCACCTCACCATGTCCTGCAGGGGGAGCACCTGTGGGCTTCCCCTGCAAAGGGACTGTCAGGGGGGGAATCCCACTTTTCGTGACTGTCCCAGGAAATAGGTAGCAGAAGAATATTTCTCCTGGGACATCTCTTTGGGCCCTGAAACAGAGAACTCGAAGTAGCTGCAGAAGAGCAGTTGTGCTGTCTGTCCCGAAGCAGACCTTCCTTTCTGGGCTCCAGCTGTCCCCCAGCCCTGCCCCCACTTTGTCTCCAGCCACGTGCCGGCTAACTAGGTTCACTGTGGGATTTCGCTTGCGTTGCAGTTCTGTCGGACTGCACTTGAGTGTACAGGTTTTGTTGTGATGGTCCACCTTGTGGATTTTGTAGTTGGAGATTTCTGGGTGCTTCTGGAGATTTGACCTGGAAGCCTTCTTGGGATCATGGTGGCTGACATGGGTCTCTAGCCCCACTGTTCTCTGGCATCCTGCTTCCGGGACAGTGTGTTTTTGTCCGTGAAATAGGAAAAGTGGTGGTGAGTGAGGCAAAGGGAGCATGCCCTGATGATGACAATGACAATGGCAGTGATGATAAATAATGAGGCCACCCCCCACTGAGGACCTCTGCTGGGGGTCAGGCATAGTCCTGGGACATCACTCTTGCTGTCCAGTTTAATCCTCCTGACGACCTGAAGAGTCTTCTTGTAGTACAGGTGCTTCCGAAGCTGGCACTGGGGTTTGCTTTTACTGCTGATGTATTTGCAGAAGCCAAGGTCTAGGGGACTTGGTCACAGTCACTGGCCATAGCTGTGTGAGGCAGCAGCAACATTAGCAGCTGTCATCCCAACTGGCTCCCTTTGGAAACCCCAGTCAGCGGCAAGAGTGGTCCCAGTGTAGACTGAGGACAGCACGCCCTGGTCTGCACGTTTCAGTGTCCGAGCTGTTCCATCTCACCCAGTGGAGGAACTCAGCAGTCACACGCTGGTGGGGCTGTACGTCAGCTTCCAGAAGAGAAACTCATGTCTTTCTCAGGAACTCTTGCTTTGTTTGGGGTCGAGATGGTTACTGGGTGCCTTCATGGTCAAACCCGCCACTCGGGGTACTTTCAAGGCGTTGCTGTTACCCTGGGTGGTTATCTTTAGGAGGAAGTCGCGGTGAGATCTCATGTACCCTCAGCTCCCACCAAGCCAATCATTTAGGAAAGGCTGGCAGAGCTTCCTTGACACCATCACTCCGCCTCTGGGTTGGCCTATTCCAGGCCGCGTCGGCCATGGCGTCGGAACTGCCCTCTCAGCTTCTTGTCATTCCCAGAGACGTGGGGCTGGTTTGTCTGGAGTCCAGGGACGGCAGGGACAACTGAGCAAGTCTCTGGGTGCCGAGGGCGAGCACCGCTGGGGAAGAGGAGGAACATAAGCTATACGTTGCTTAGTGTGCCCTTCTGCCACCCTGCCTGTCAGCGCTACCCTGTGCTACCAGCTGCTTGCTGGTGGCAGTGCGTGGCAGCAGAAACAGGTCACCAGCCCTAGGGCTGTACAGACTCCATTTCTGGCCTGACTCTTCACTCCCTGAATCAAAGGTCGGCAGAGCAGAGTTTTTGTTCAGTGGGAGAAGGGCACTGGCCCTCTTTCCTTTAAGCTCCGTGGCCCAATGATGGCGACTTCGGTTGCTTTTGAAGCTGAGAGGAGAAAACAGCCTCGCTCTGTTTCTTGGCCCACCCGAGCTCCAGGCACATACGTATCGGAGTAAGCAGCATAAGAGGAGGATCTAGGGGCTGTAAATATTGATAAGCTTTGGCCTTCAAAGACCTGGGAAAGAAGACATTGGGAAACCAGGCAGGAAAGGATGTGACGCACTGCCTCCATGAGCCCTTGCTTGTCTTCAAGGCGGTGTTCATTCTCAATCCGTGGACAGTTTCCTAACCTCTCTGAGCCTCAGGTTTCTTCTTCTGATAAGAACAGTGGGACCGATTGTACCTGCCTGGCGCGATTGTTGTGGGGGTCACGTGGGATAACATGTGAAAACATCATCACCGTCCTACACGTAGAATGCCCAGCGTGTCAATTGCCTCTCCCGCCCAAATTACAAAAAGCACCTCCTGCGTCCCCTTCTGCTGTCGAGGTGCCAGCACAGCGGCGTCCGTGAGCTCTGATGCAGTAGCCCTCAGAGCGCTGATTCGGGAGGAGGCTGGCGCCCACACCTCAGACAGCCCTCAGCTGTTTGCAGTGTGCTCTGTCCAAAGGCAAACTCCTTTCCCCACTCAGGTATTGTGAAGGGGCGCACAGAGAACTCCATGAGCTTGACTGTGACTTTCTCTTCTCCCCCAGGCTCTGCCCTGTGTTCCTCTGTTTGCTTTTGGGGTCATTTCCCCAGAAGTGCCTGAATCCCGATATGATACTGGTGTAGTAGCGAGGTTCAGGAAGTGGGGGTATTTGCCCTGGGACCTAAGGGACCGAATAACGTGGAGGTGGCAGAGAGATGAGGTTTTACATATGGGAGACATTAGCTTGATATCTTGATATTAACTTGTAATAATTATTGAAACCGCTACTTGTTTTGTTCATTTCAGTAACCCTAATGACTAGCCTAGCACCTGGGAAATAATGCTGGATGAAGGGTGGGGGGGCACCCAATTTCATCCTTTTAGAGCAAGAACCTAACTATTGGGAGCCACATCCCTTCCCAGCCTTTGTCTTTGTGTTTGCTGTAGGGTTACGATGAGGGTTACATTACTCACGACGTCAGGGAAAACCGCCTGCTGGGGTATTTGTAGATTCTGAAGAACCAACACGTAGAAGGAGGAAGCTGCAAAAATTTGGTTTAACCCTGTGAATAGAGTAGTAATTATAGCTGTTTACATCAATTGCCTACCATTTTTTGCCTGATAGTGAAGCATTAAATGTGCCAGATGAACTTGTAGGAGCCGAGTTGGATGGTCAGGTTGCACTTCGTTCATGACCTCGAGAGTGCCTGGTCCAGGGTGCATCGGAGTGATCAGAGTCCCCACCTCCTGACTGCCCACACCGGGCCCCGGGCTTACCCAGGTTGCTTCCAGTTCCAGAACCACTTAGGACAGATGTTACGGTCCCAGCCTTACAGATTACTAAATAAAAGCAAACGAAGGCTGGGAGTCCAAGAGGTTTGCCTGCCCGAGATCATGCTGTGGTCAAGAGCAGAACCTAAATTTTACCCTGTCTCTGACAGATGCCAGAGCCCAGCTGTGCTGTCACACCCATTGCCTTCATCTCGGCTGTGTATAGCTCAAGCCTCCTCTGAGCTGGCCTGCCCTGGGAGCCGTCTGTCTGGAAACCCTGGGGTTGCTAGTCCCTGCTGACCTCTGGGTGGATGGACAGCCTGGTCTGTTGGTGCGAGCTCTCGACGTGTCGTTGTGAATCCAAGTGTGGCCACTCTCTGTGGCAGGTCATCACTGTTGCCCTGCGTGCAACCTACCCAGTAGAGATGTGAAGAGGGCAGTGCCCCACAGGGTGGGAGCTGGGCAAGCTGGAAGGTGCTGCAGAGGTCTGGCTATGGCGCCTGCCCTTGCAGCGGCCCGAGGGGCCCAGGCAGGGGCCTGGCAGACCCCAGCTCCAGCTCTGGGCTGCCCTCTATACCTCCCACGAGCCACTGGGCCTGGCCTGGTCCAGAGACCCCCGGACACCCATGGCCTGCCCCCCACCTCCACCTTACTCTGGGGTTAGGTTAGTTTGCTAAACCAATGAAACTAAAGAGTTTGGTTTTTCCTGGCTCGCTGGATGACTCACACACATCATCAGAGCTAATAGCCAGCGCCTGGAGTATCAAAGCGAGCTCCTGCGGGACTGATTTTCCTCAGCTGAAGTGCCTCCCGCCTTCATGGCCCACCCCGAAGGACAGCACTGCTGAGCCTCCGTGAGGACAGGGCAGTCTGGTCCTCATAGCCTGTCCTCTCCCCAGCCTACGGGCACCTCCTAGTTCAGGTCACTGGCCTCTCTGGTTGTAGCCTGGGCTGTGGCAGGGCTCTGGGCCCCTGCCAGCCTGCCTGGGTTCTTTCCTCCAGCCCCTGATCACATAGTCCTTTCTGGATTCAAGGGTCTCCCAGCATGCTGGCTTGCCTCTGGGGGTCTGGCCTGCTCGACTCTCCTCGGTTTGAGGATATTCTCCAGGCAGGCATGGCAGACCAAGGGACAAAGCTTAGGGTCACACCAGGATTGTCCTGTTGTTTTGTTCTCATCACAGAGGTCATGCTGGGTTGGTTCGGGTGCACTGACAAGCAGACTCCAGATGGGAGTAACGTGCGGGAGACCCTTGGGGATGAAGGGAGCACACAGGAGCTGCTGGGGCTGCAGGCGGTGGCCAGTCTGCCCCTGAGAAAGAGCAGGCTGGGGAAGGAGGGCTGGTGGGCAGGGCCTCAGGATCTAAGAATGTTGTGTCCAGGCCAGTGGTGCACCCTCAAGTCCAAGGTGCTGGTTGGAGGAGCTTAGAAAGGAGGAGTGAGTGAGACAAACAGCCACCTCCATCATCCTAGTGGAACTTCGTCCCCAGCCAGTCCTCGCCTCGCCTAGCACCTCAGCAGACCCCTGCAGCTCAGCTGGTAGTGTGGCCCAGACTTTCAGGGCAAGGTTTCTGAGCCCTTGGCTGCCCTGCCCTTCTCAGCACAGGGTTGACACATACGTCTGTTCACATGGGGCAAGGGGGTACCAGGAGGTTCACCGGGGTCCCGCACATCTCCCTCCCTGCCCCTCCTCTGGCCTGGGTTATCACCCCAGTCACTCCCCGTGGTGACTCCTCCTCTTATCTGCTGGCCCCTGGACACACACAGTCAAAGAATCCTGGCAGCAGCCATCCCTGGCATTCAGAGGGACCCTTGCCCTGTTACCTCTGGCCTCTAGTGTCTCAGACTCCCCCACCCCCCGAGTGCCAACGAGCTCCTGTTGGCGGCTGCCTCCCCTGCTGTCCTCTCTGGCCCGCAGAGGAATGCCACCACCAAACTCTGTGGTGGTGCGGGCATCTCCCCGTGTGTTTCTGATGGCCCTGCGGAAGGGGCTGTCCTGCAGGCCCCCTGTCCAGGGGCCCTCAGACTTGGTAATGCGTCCATTCCAGCATGGCTGCTTCCCTGAGCCTCTCTGTTCCTACACTGCTGTCTGCCGGGGCAGCTCACTCCTCTCCACTTGGCTCAACCTCCACCATCACTTTCTCCGGCTTCTCAGGACCACCCAGGAGCAACTTTGCCCCATTCCCTAGGGTCTTTGCCAGGGTACTGAACCCCACATCTCAAGAAATTACCCCCAAATCAATGAACTGTTGCTCATCTGGTCTTATTTCCTGGTTCCCTTGATCAAGCCCCTCAATTAGCAACTAATTGTTCTCACTCTTGGTGTAAAACCTTTTTCATCTCCTGTCCGGCCCAGCACACCCCCAGCTGGGTTATCCAGGCAGTCAGCCTCGTTAGGGGCCAGGCAGCTGCAGAGCAGGTTGGGGAGGCTCTCAGTGAGGGGGAGAGACTTCTGCGTGCCTTCTAGGACGGGGCATTGCTGGTCTTTCAGGGGGACAGTGGGCCCCCTTTCAGTACGCTGCCCAAGAGGCCCTCTGGCTCTCCCACTTAGCCTTTCACCATGTGTCACAGGCCCTCAGACGGTCATTGTGCCCTGCTGGACATTGGCACACCTCACAGTAACCAGCCACCTCCATGGACCTGGGCCTCCCGGGCTCTCAAATGCTTCGGTCGTCACAAAGTGATTGAAGGCTCTTCCCCAGGTCACCGCTGGTGACTCTGAGCAGTCGGGCCCCTGCTTTGTGCCAGGGACTCTCCAGTCCCCACATACCACTCTGAAGAGTGCCCCCTTCGCCTTCCAGGTAGTGAGCGAGCCAGTCCCAAATTCCACCTCACTGTCTGATTTCTCAGATCTGCTCCGGTGCTGCCTGTGTGAGCTCAGGCCTTCTGGGAAGCAGGTGCCAGGGCAGGAGGAGACGTGCAGGGGATGTGCTGAGGGAGGGCCTGTGGCGGGCAAAGGGAGAAGAAAGCAGGGAGAGAGCCTCCAGACCCTGCACTCCCACTGCCAGCTGAGAGTGAAGGATGCCTCTCCTGGCTCAGGAGAAGGGGGAGCTTGAAATCAAGGAGAGGAGGGCTTTGGGGGACATTAGAAGCAATGCAACTAGAGAGGCCGTGCAGAAGCGGCCTCGTGGGAGCGAGCCTGCAGCTCTAACGTGTGTGTGGATTCGGCCCCTTACCGTGCAGGTGCGAGCTCCCTATTTCCCGTCACAGCCTTCACTGCTGGGCGTTGGCCTGCCTGGGTTGCTGGACTCACAGGGGTGATCAGTAAAGGATGTTTTTCTCCACCTTCCCCACCACGCAGAGAGAGGGTGGTGGCTCTTCATTCCCTCTCATCACCTCACTCCATGCAGCGACAGTAATGATATCTTGGATGAGAAGATGCTGTGCTCATTTGACCTCAGTTTTACCTACAGGAAGGGAAAGGCATATGAATACTTCTACGGAGAGAATACTTCTATAGAACATTTTGTATAGAGGGCTACCTATTCCCTGAGAGGTGCCCTGCCCAAGGTCAAGCTGTAAACTGGAAGTGGAGCCAGCAGCCTCTCGGGAGGCTACCTTCACCACAGGACATGATGGAGCAGGCCTGGGACAGCTCCACAGAGCAATGTGCAGGGAGGGCAGCAAGGCCCGGGTCAGCGTGCTGCCTCCTGTACCCCTTGCATTGCCTTGGGGTTACAGCAGCCCAGTCTCCCACAGATGTCTTGTGGCTGGGGCAGGGAGAAGTTCTTACAGCTGCCTGCATCACACCCTTTCCCTGCTGTCGGGAGGTGGGGGAGGGACGGAGCTTGAAGCCCTGTGTCAAAGCACTGTACCGCCTCAGGAAAGGGTTCCCGTGCTGCTGGGTGAGGGTGCCGAGCCCTTCGTGGCCGTCACTAGTTCCTGGGCTCCTGCTGGCTTTCTAAGGCCAGGGCTGATCAGAGTGTGAAAACGCAGGGGGCAGCCCCGGAGGGAGAACATGCTGGGCAGAAACCACCACAGACACATCAGTGCACAGGCAGAGGCGCCCTGCTCTGAGTCTCAGGGCATTTGACTCAACATCCACCCCACCCTTTTCCTCCGAAGTGCATACACAGGAACACAGACTTGACAGCAACCTTGCTTCTGTAGACCGCATTTCTGGACGGTGAGGTGCACAGACAGAAGTACACGAATTACGAGCACCTGGTGCAAAGGAATGCTAGAGTGAACGCGTCCACGGGACTGTCACCCAGATCAGGCAGTAGAACATTTCGGTACCCCAGAGCTTCCCTCCGTCCTCTCTCTCATCCCTAGGGAATCCGTCATTTAACCTCAAACACTAGCTTAGCTTTGCCTGGTTCTGCGCTTTATGTGCACGGAATCACTCAGTACTTTCTCTTTTGTGTCCGACAGTTTTCTTTCAGCTTTGCGTTCGTGGGAAGTTGTCTCTGTTGCTCACCTAGCGACGGCCCACTCATTTTCATTGCTGCAAGACTTCCCTCGTGTGAGTACGGAGCAGTGTATCCAGTCTGCATTAATTCAGTCAACACTGGGTTGTGTCCCGCTTGGAGTGATTATAAATCTGCTTGTACCTGTGTTCTGGTGCATGTGTGCATGTAGTCCTTTCTGAGTATGGAACTAGGAGTGAGATTGCCGAGTCACAGGGACAGTGTCTGCTTGAACGGGGACTGTCAAACAGCTTTCTCAAGTAGCTGTACCAGTTTCAGACCCCCACCCGCAGTGTAGGAGACTCATGTGTCTTGGCCGTTCATTAGAGCGCCTTTTCAAATTCCGTGCCTGGGTTTCTACTGGGTTTCTGTTTTTTCTTGTTTCTTTACAGTCCTCTTCATTCTGGGTATGAGTCCTTTGTTGATTGTACTTGTCTCAAATATCTTCTACGTGGTAGCTTGCTTTTTTTACTCACTTCAGTGGTGTTTCGATGAACAGAAGTTCTTCATTTCAGTGTCATTCGGCGTATCAAATTTTTTCATTATAATTAATTCTTCTATATCCCTATGAATCCTATATTAAATCCCTTGAGAAACTTATATTAAAATCCTGAAGACATGTTTATATTAGTCAGGGTTTTCCAGAGGAATAGAAACAATCGGATATATATACAGGGTCTGACCCAAATAACACCCCTTTTTAATGACAAAATCTTTTATTACAAAATCATAAGCATGTAATTCTGCAACATAATAACATCACACCCAAGCACACCATATGACATTTTAGGTGAAGTTTTCAAATTAAAACTGTAAATTATTACACCCACATTATTACCCTACCAACCACACTCAAGCAAGCCTTACTTCTGCCAGACCCCGTGTACTGAGGAGATTTGTCTTCAGGACACGGCTCCTGTGATTCCGGAGGCTGAGGAGTCCTGTGGTCTCCGGTCTGCACGCTGGAGGCCCAGGAGAGCTGGGGGTGTAGTTCAGTGGAGTCCGAAGGCCTGCGAACGAGGGCAGTCCCTGGTGTAACTCTCAGCCTGAGGACAGGAGCTGAGGTGAGGTGCCCAGCTCAACAAGTGAGACGGGGAAAGGGGTGACTTCCTCCCCCCTTTCCTCTCTTTCTGTGTGTCCTGTTCGGGCCGTCAGCAGACTGGGTGGGCCCCGTGCGGTGGGGGCCGCCTGCCTGCCTGTGCCCACTGACGCCGGTGCTCGTCGACACACCCGAAACACCCTCACGGACACACTCAAAAACAGTGTTTGGTCTGAGCACTCGTGGCCAGTCTAGTCGACACATAAAATCACCCATCAAATTCTGCTACATTATCTTCTACAAGCTCTGTTATATTACCTTTTGCATTTTATGCCTCTAATCTACTCAGAATTGGTTTTTTAATATGGTTTGTACCATATTCAAGTTTCTTTTTTTTTTTCCCTTATGGATATCTAATTGACCCAGCATCAGTTGTTGAAAAGACTTGGCCACTAGTCCACAGTGCCACCTTCATCAAAAGTGAAGTGCCACGTGAGCACAAAAATGAAGGGCTATTTCTGTACTTTGTTTTGTTTCACAGATTCTGTTGGTCTGTTCTTGTGCCAGTGCCATGCTGTCCTAATTCTTGTGCCTCTCTTAAACGTCTGTTGTCCAGTGGGGCCACACTTTCCACCTCTCTCCTTTCCTCTAAAGGGCATCTAAGCTATTCTTGGCCCTTTTGATATCCACATAAATTTTAGAATCAGATTGTCAGTTGCCACACACATGCACCAAACTTTCTGGGATTTATACTGAAATTGCTTTGAATCTATAACTCAGTTTTGGAAAAATTGATACTTTCATGATAGTGAGTCTTGTACTGTACAGACATGGTATGTAACAGTCTTTCTGTAGGTCCTTTTTAATTTTTCTCAATAATGTTTTATAATTTTCCAGGTAGAGGTCTTGCCCATCTTTCTTTAGGCTACTCCTAGGTGTTGGATATTTGTGATACTATTTTAGATGGTATTTATAAATTTCCTTCTCTCTTTATTGCCGACATATAGAAATATAACTTATTTTTATTGACCCTGTTCCCAGTGGCCTTGCTAAATTTATTTATCAAAATCAAATAATTTATTTGTAGATTCTTTTTTATTTTCTGTATACCAAGTTATGGCATCTGCAAATTGTAACAGTTTTACTCCCCCCCCCCGTTCTCAAACCACGTATTTCTTTTTCTTGTCTTATTGCACTGTGTAGCATTTAATGGAAGTGATATCAGTAGGCATCCATGTCTTATTCCTGATCTCAGTGAGAAGGGTTTTTGCCACAAGCTTACTTTTAGATTGTGAAAATTTACACTGGAAGTTTTGTTAGCACACACTTGATTTTGCTTGTCCCCAAGATGAGCTTTCAATTTGGGAATACTTTTAAGTTTGAAATGCAGCAGTGATGGTTTATAGACTAGGAGCTAGGTGAATAGAATCAGTTTTTTATCTTACAGAAAAGGAGCTGATGTTTATCACAAGACTATGGCTCCGTATTTTAACCTTGTGAAGATTTTGCCCTGTCCATTTTACAGAAGGATCTCATGGCTGGTACAGCTGAGCAGGAATTCAGGGAGATGTATTGGACCCAAAACTCAGACTGTTCTTACTGCGCCCCAGTTTCTTGGAAGAAGATGGAATGTGTAATCCTCAAGGTCACAAAATTATCACTTTTGTCTTCGATCTCCAAGAGAAAAGTTGTTAAACTGCTTCATAGGTATATTTAACATCTTTTCCTTCCCCCTCCTCCAAACCTCTTTATATAATTGTCGTCTGTCCCATCCCATCTTTCTCTGATTTCCGTTGCCATGGAAGCAAACTTGGGCTGTTGTGAGTCTCATAGGAAAGGAACCCTCCCGCCTCCCTGGGACCCTGAAGGGCTGCACCTGCAGCTCTCCTCAGTCACTTGGCTGAGCCACCCAGCAGGCCAGTACAGGGTCTTCCCTAGTGTCTGCTGCCATGGGTGCTCTCGTCTGACGCCAGAGGGTGGGAGCAGGTGACTGAGAGCTCTCCTCCAGTCAGGCTGCCTGGGCCATGGCTCTTTGTAATCTCAGCTGTCCCAGGTTGAACATGATGAGTCCTGTGCAGATACTCAGAGTCTCGCTCTGCTGAGACTTGGAGAGAAGGAGGAAGAGTACCGGGAGGGTAGAGACCCAGGCCCGAACCCAACCAGTCGTGGGCTGCCCAGGCGAGGATGTCCTTGTCATTCTCACACCCCTCATTTTGCAGACCAAGTGACTACCCAGGGATGATCCAAGAGATCTCCCTGCAAGACAGAAAATTCTAGGATACCGGGAGCTCTGGAGACTGAACACTTGTAATTCTCAAAGACCTCATTAAAGAAAGTGTTTTCTTCATTGATTGTACACAGGGTTATGTTAAGCACATACCTTTTTTCCTTCTTAGTTCAATCTCTTTGTGCAGTTCTGCCTTCTTCTTTCCTCAGCTTTCTGCAATGCCTGCAGTTCCCCTCATTCCAGGGGGCCTCTGGGGCTGCAGCAGCCCAGTGCGACTGGGCCCCTCTGTTGTTCTCTTCCAGATGCTCGTCAGCATGTGGTGACACACTCTGACCCATGAGGGAGGGCAGGCAGAATTAGCATATTTGTTTTCTCTGTGCCTCTGCCTGCCACATCTATATATACCTTTTTCAGAATTTCCTGGCATGAGCTGTTCTCTTTTTCTGTCTCTCTGGGTGTTTGTCCATCCACAGGTTTATATCCAGGAGACTGCTCTGTGGCCCCTAAGGTCAGCTTTCAGAGCAGATGGCTGAACTGGGCAGTCTTCAACCCCAAGGGACCGGCCCCTCTCCCGGCCTTCTACATGAGGCTGCTGATATCCAGGTTACTCTCCTGCTGGAGGGACAGGCCCGCTTAGCTCCCAGCAGGTGGACCAGTGGCTCTGGACCCCTCCGTGCCGACCTGTCACAGCACACTGCAGGGCATGTCTGGATACTTGGAGCAGCGAGTCCCTTTGCACAAACACCCTCTCTTGGGCACCTGGGACACAGAGGCCTGAGACACTCTCAGGGAGGGGAGCCAATCCAGGAAATGGGCCACAGAGTTGCGTGTTGGCTCCAGGCCCGAAGAAAGGTGCCTGTGGCCCTCACCTCCTGCAGCTGCCTGGCAGGTCACCAGAACATGCTTGGCTCTCTGCTCTTGGACGTGCTATTTGCGGGGAAGTGTTTCAGATCTGTCTTCACTACCACTCCCCAGTTCTCCGGGGCATTGTGGCTTTTTCTTGGTGGTTGGGCAGGCAGCCGCCGGAGCCAGAAGGAATTGCTGTGCTTGATAACAAAGGTCATCAATTGATATAAATCACTTACAGGCTGCTTCATTTATTAAAGAGGAGTTGAATGCAGTCACTCTCTCTTCTTGGCGCACTTCTCCGGTGGTTGGCACCCAGGTGAGCAAAGCCCTCGCTGAGGGACCCCGCAGGCACCTGACTCGTGGCCACTGAGTCAAGGGAAAGAAAGACTTGGCTTGCGCAGCTGCTCTGAAAACCCAGCCGAGCAAGGCCTGGCTGAGATATGGGACACGCGCCACCCCACTGAGCCCTGTCTGCCCCAGGGACATGCCCAGCACTGCTGGGCCAGCCTCAAGTAGAAGGTGAGGGAGCCGTAGTCTCCGCCCTCCACGTCCAGGATGGTCAGTGGGGGCGGGTGCCGAACATGAGGGTAGACTGGGATGGCAGGGCACACGGCTCATTGTCTGGACTGAGGACTTGATGTCATCACCGTGGAACTGAAGGGCTGTGGGGGCATTCAGAGGTGAGGCCCCCGCAGCCCTCTTCTGCAGCTTCCTTGTGCACCTTCCGGCGGGCTGCCCTCCGCGTCTCACGCAGCAGGGGCCAGCCTTAGCCATTGGTCCGGCCCTTGTGTTGGAGCATCTGGAACCATAGGGAAGAAGCTGCTCTGTAGGACCACATTTTCACCTGGCAAAGGGTGCGTCCTCTCACGCACCAGGACTTTTCATTTAGATACATGCTGTTTGCTTTGGTAGTATCAACTGGACATAATGTGACCCTTCTGAGGACTTGGGGGTTGTTCATAGTGTTTAGGTTGTGGCAACCGAGGACTTTGCTTTGGGCTGCTGCGCCACATAGTGCCCTCTGTGCCACCTACACCGAGCGCCCCACGCTGCCCAGTGTCTTCAGTCAACTTCACGAGGCCCTGCCCCACCTGCCCGTGGCCCCCCTCACAGTCCCTTGTCACTTCCCCACCGCTGTGCAGCAGGAGCTGACAGCACCTGCGCCAGGCTTGTGCGAGTGAGGCCCCGGGGGTGTGAGGTCAGGCAGGAAGGCCCGTGGAGGGTCAGACCGGTTTGAGAAGAGAGGAAGCTCTGAGTGGCTTCCCCGTGAGCCTCCGTCGGCACCCGGCCCCCACGCCCTCGTGGCCACCCCAGTCTTTGTTGCCGGTTCCTGGTCCCGCCCTGCAGTTCAGGTGCTCCAGACTGCGTGCCGCTGGGTTCCAGACTCGTGAGATGAGGCCGCGGTTTCCAAACCACATTTTGAACTGAATTGTTCCGTTCACTTGTCACGTTAGAAAGTTCCTCCTGAGTTCTGAGCAGCCCTCCATGGAATCTAAATCTGTTCCCCTCGTGAGTCATCAGTGTAGATCAAAGAAAGACCAGTCAGCTTGTTGCCATCTTCGCATCGTAAATATTCTAAGAAACCATCGGATCTTCTGTGTCCTGTTCTTGAAGCTGAAGGCACCCTTCAGCCCTTAGGCCTTCCCCATTGTCAGCGTCATCAGATGTGACTCCTGTGCTGTCCGTGTGCCCTCGGACCCCCCAGGACCCCCCGAGTGCCCCGCGAGCCAGGCTTCCTTCACTGGCCTCGCGGAAACGTTGCTGTGGGTAAGGGTGGGGGGCGAGTGTGAAACCACTTTGCTTAGATCACCTGAGGGCTCCGTTGCCCAAAGCATGGAGAACACTTCGTGGGAGCTCAGAAAATAACGCCGCAGAAGAGAGCCAGTTCATGACTCTAAGGAAAGTCTGATGGGGGGATGAGTACGTGTCCATCTTCTGAGCCCAGGCAAAGGTGGCGTCTCTGTCCCAGCCCCGGCACAGCACCCGGCCTGCCCAGCAGGTGCTGGCTGACCAGCTCCAGGGAGCAAGCTGCCTCTGCTCTTGTCCCCTCATGGTCTGTATTCCTAACATTTTTCTGTTTTTAATAACATGAGACTCTCGTCACCCTAAGGCTTTCATGATTATAATCACAAATATGCATGGAATACATAACACCATGCCAGGCCTAGAGGTAAGAGTTCTCCACGGGTCACCTCCCTTCACCCTCATGGATGAACCTGCAGGTGGGTCGTGGAGGTGGAGCAGCTAACCGGCCATGGTCGTCCGGACAGTGTGTGCTGGACAGCTCCCCACCTTTCCCTTGCGAGAGTAAGCCAGCACACAGGTCACTGCTGTGCTGGGCTCTGCCTGTCCCCGAGGGAAAGCCAGCCCCTGTTCTCCTTGTTCGTCCTTCCCACGGGCCAGGCCTGCTGGGGGCCCAAGGCCAGTGCTGCTCAGAGCCCCGACAGAGCTGGGCTAGAGCAGGGAGCCACAGGAAGCACGTACCGGGTGGCTTGTTTCCCACTGTCAGACTTAGAGGGTGACCCCAGGAACTCCTCAGTGCGAGAGAGGAAGAGCCCGCAGGAGGTCTGCCCATGTGCTCTGTGGGTCAGAGGGCCAGCTGCGGTGTTCTCAGCGCTGACCAGGACCCGTTCCTTTGCCTGCCCGGCACACTTTACTGGACGCCTGCTCGTGCCAGTGCTGCCGAGCGTGGGTGACAGACAGGCCCTCCGCCCTGCAGCACTCAGCCCACTGGGGAGGACGTGCGTAAAGCAGCCTCAGCGAGGGTGACGAGGGCCATGGCAGAGGCGTGCAAAGGACTCGATGCGGGGAGCAGGCTCCCATTGACGTGCCCGCTCCACGTGGGGAAGCCCGTGCAGCTCGATGCCTGTGTGCTGGTTGGCCGTCCCCTCCCGGGGAGTCAGCGTGGGAGGCCCCCCCACCCAGGGGAGGCAAGCGCTCTCTGGCAGGTGATAGGGTGGGTGTGGGGGACAAAGGCTAGGAGAGAAGAGGCTGGCTGGGCCCTGGCGAGCTGAGCTCAGCGTTGAGGGCTGGCTTATAGGGCTCTGCATTCTATGGTGCCAGGCTTTGCTGGAGTAGAGGGACCCGCTGAGGATCACAGATGGAAGGAGAATGGTTCTCTCCACCTCGCCCCTGACCACCTCTCCCTAAAACTCCAGGAGCGTTCCCAGATATAGCACGTGGGTGGGCCGCTTCCATTCGCACGCCTGTGTGCCACAGCCACTTCTGCCTCACACGCCTCGTGCCGGGGTGTTGGGCACAGCTTGCCTCATTCCTCCGCAGGGAGCACCTCCCTGCCTCCACATGGCCGCTGCAGCCACTCCCAGGCACAGGGGCAGCCCGCGGCTCCGTGTGAGGTTGGCAGCGGACGCTGCTGAGCTGCACTCTGCCTGTAAGGACGTCCTGGCGAAACCAGTGACTGGGCCTCTCCATTATTGCACATGCCCATTTGGCAGTAACTCCTCCAGCACCCAGAGGCATCTTGTGAGGAACTGGGCTTGAGGGTCACACAGACCGGCTGGTGTGCTCGGACTGGCAGAGGCACCATTGAAGGGAGCACATCACTCCCCCCACCCACCGCAGTGACTTCATGGGAGCCACGAGAGGCCAGATCGAGGGCAGGCAGCTGCAGCCAGGGGCCCACAGGGCCCAGCAGAATGTCAGGCAGGGCCACCACCCAGGTGGGGGCAGCCAGGCTGAGGCCAGAGAGCCCTGGGGGCTATGGCCTCTGCCAAGAAGAACGATGCCCACCTGAGGGAGACCTGGGTAGAACCAACCGGTCCTCCCGTCATGGATAGCTATCTGGCCCTGGTCTGAGCTGCCTGTGAAGGCCTCTGCTGATGCAGAAATCTGGTCAGTGTCCAGGTGCCCAGCTTTCTCAGAGCATCTGTAAGTCAGGGATAAACAGGACTCCCCTCTGCATCCTGGGCTGCCCTAAAAGATGAACTTGGAGCCGCTGTTCAGGGAAGTGGAATAGTGGGATCCAGTCAGGCACTGACGTTCACTGGCCTTGCAGTCAGACCTGCACCGACTCAGCTTACCTGGAGGGGTGAAGGGCCTGATCCAGTTGGTTCTGGCCTTGGGTCTAAGGTAGAGTTGAGGGTAGCACCCTCGAAGGGCTGAAACTTCACACAGCCTGTGTCTGGGAGCTTTCACTGACCAGAGGCCCAGAGGTAGAGATGGGGTGACACCAGCAATCCCCCTGCTCGTCGCCACCTGCCCCTTCCTGTGTGCCTTCGTGTCCCCTGGACATTGGCTGTGTGCGTGTCTGGGCAAGAACATGACAGTGTTGGGGAACCCAAGGCTCTGGAAGGCTCTGGATGGAGACATACCCATTTAAACCACTCTGAACCTGGTTCATAAAACTGTGGGGCAGGATTTTACCATGTAACTAAGGGAGAGCTGTGCCAGACTCAACACACTGCATCCCAGTGGGCGATGAGTGTTAGCTCAGTGGAAAGCAGCCGAGGAAGAGAGTTTTTTTATAGTCAACTGGGTTTCATGTTTGCCGTGAGGCAGGCTGCCCTTGGACAAGAGTGTTGATCGGTCAGGGGACCCACAAATGAGCCCCAGCACACTCATCACCTGTGTGGGATCGAAGCGGTAACCACCCACAGGCGAGTAGGAGTTTCACGGGAGCAGCTTCAGTGAGTCCCACGAGGCTGGCCGAAGCTGTCGTAGTTCCGTCCGTCCACGGAGTTCCGAGGGGAGCTGCAGCCCCGAACCGCCACTCCATGTCACCCGTCCCAGAAACAGGCCCCATTCTCCGCTCAGCATTTCCCGTGGTGCACCAAGCAAGTGGTGTCTCCGAAACCCCTCTTTGCTCTTGAGCACTTCGTCAGCACCTCTGCGTGCCCTTGGCCCTGGGGTGCAGAGGTGAGCGAGGCCCGCTCCCCAGACAAGAAAACTGGCAACCCCGAGGTAAATTCTGGGCCTGAACAGAGCCTTGAAAACAACGTGGCTGTGTGGAGAAGGTGGGTGAGGGCGCGGAGGCAGCGGGAGCCCCAGAGGGAGTCCTGGAGAGCCTGGGTGGGTGCCTGTCAGCCAAGAGGAGGCCCAGGGTGTGGAGGTGCCAGTTTCCCCACGGCTTGGTGGGAGAGCTGGGCCGAGGTCAGGAGCTGACCAGCAGGAGCCTGCAGGGGCCGAGGGAGCTGCAGCCTTGGATGCCAGAAGCCACGTACCCGGTGCTGAGAGCCTCTGCAGGCCTTGCAGCCTTGGCCAGCCCCATCTTGTAGCCCCGCAGCCTCTGCAGAGGTCAGCCACTGGGGTGGGGGGAGACATGGAAATGCAGATTCTCTCTTTGTGGCTGAGGAGCCACTGCTTAGCTAAAGAACTCAGATTCCTGTTTTGCCCAGTCCAGAAAACCCTGTTCTCCTGGACACAGTGCCTTTCCCTCCACTTGCACGAGAGAGGCCTGGGCCTCAGCTACCCTGGCAGACCCTTCCCCCACCCCCCTCCCCCTGTAGGCTGGCAGTGGAGAACAGGCTTTGGAGTCAAAAAGACCAGGCTCCAGAACACAGTCCAGTCGTAGTCTGGTTAGGTGACCCATGTGCTCACCATTCTTGGCCTCGGACACTCAGTGTCCCTCTGTGCAGACCAGGCCTAGCACAGCTTTCCCTGTGCAAGCCTTTTGTGAGGGTTCTGTGAGATGCTGCACAGACGGCTCGGCCTGAGACCCTCAGCTCTCCTTCCCTTGCAGCGTTAGTGGCCCTGTGCCTGGGGTGGTGGCCCTGCTCAGTGGGAGCTGCACCCAGCGCGGTGGGGCCCGGAAGAGTGTCTTTGGGAAGGCAAGCAAAGCATGCTCTAATTTGCAAAAACCAAGCAGCTTGACTTTGCAGGAACATGGGTCTCATCCTCCCTTATCTAGCTGTCTTTTCGGGGGGGGGGGTGGGAGTGAGTGTGTGAGAGAGAACAAACACCTGCGTATTCCTGCACACCCTTCTCTTCTGTCTTCATGCCCAAAGCCTAACTTTAGCATCAAATTGATCCCTCCCAATGTCAGTGGTGACTTAGCTGGCCCCATGGAGCTTGTCCACGGTAACAAAGCCAGCCCCCATTGTTGGGCTAGAATATGAAAGAGACCCGTGGTCCCAGAGTCGAAGCAGGGCAGCAAAGCTGTTGGGGGCCCTGTGTCGGCTCCCAGAGATGGCTGGGCCTCCATGGGCCTTGGCCACACCTCCTCTGGTCAGCGGTTCCGATTCCAGCTGGACAGCAGCAAGAAGTGGAGAAAGGCATGTGTGTCAACACCCTGGCCGAGCCAGCCAGCCCTGGTTGCCCAGCTCTGCGAGGCCGCACAGCAGAAGCTGCCACCTGGTTCTGCTTAGGGGGAGCTTTCTGCCATGAGCGAGTCCGGGCGCTGCTGCGTGCAGGCCTGCCGTGTGCCTGCCTCCCCAAGCAAGCCCTGAACCTGGGGAAGGCAGCAAGGCTGCTCTTTACGCTGACAAAGGGCTTTCTGCCTGTTCACCCAACTCCTCAGCAAGCCCCCACCCCCTGCCTACCGCAGCCACTGGGCCCCCCTTTGGCAGGGCTGAGGGCCCGTGCTCCGGAGGCCTGGCCTCTGGAGACTTCCTTATAAGCTAGAAAAACAAGCAGCTGAACCGTTCCTTGCTGCAGCTGGGCCCCGCCTGCCGAACCTATAGAAAGGCCTGGAGTCGATTCAGCCTCCCAGAAGAGGAAACCTGGCTCCAGCCTCACCCACAGGGCCTGTTATGTCTGGCTGCAGAGGCCTTCTCCTCTGGGGTTTTCCATGCCTGTGAGCGAGGCCCCATTCATTTCCCTGTGGTTTCATGGGAATGTCCAAAACGCTCAGCAGGTTGCAGTGAGCCCTGGAGGAGAGGGGTCAGCAAGAGGCCCAAGCTCTGACATGTGGGCAGCCTCAGGCTGCAGCACCCTCCACTCAGATGTTTGACATGGGGTGCCCAGTCGGCCGTGGGTGGGCGCTCATCATTCAGTCTGCTGAACTTCCTCCCGAGGGCCCCCCACCCACCCTGGCCCACTCTGCCTGCAGCTCCCTCTCTCCAGGCCTCTGCTTTCCAGCTCCCAGGCCACCAGCTCCACCCCGGCCTGGCCTGGCCTGGGAGAGAACTGCCACAGGGAGTTCCAGCTGCTCAGCCCGGCAGCTCCCACTCCAGTGCTCCTCAGCCACTGCCTCCCATCATGCCCTAGTGCCCGGGCCCTTCCAGCTTTCCGCCACACGACACTCAGCTTGGGGTTGTGGTAGAGCAGCAGGTCTCCCAGAGGGTGGCCCTGCTGAGCCCAAGGGCTCCCAGGCCCACAGCAAGGCTGTGCCCAGTGGGGAAGTGTGCTCTTACAGCAGATGGTTTTGAGACCGGCTGGGAGCAGTTCTCATCCGATGTCCAGGTTAGCAGGTTTCACTGAGAGCTAACTGAACGACCTCTGTGAGTGGCCTAGTGCCCTTTGCACTAGACACCCACAGAGCTGTGACGAGCGCCCTGAGGACTGAGGGCAGAAGAGGCTCCCTCGGTCTCTCACTCGGTTCTTGTCTTTGAAAATGGATGCATTTTCAGGTTTGGGCAACAGCCACGCCACTGTCCTGGCTGCCCAGCTCCCTGGCCGCTTCCAAAGCCACTTTCTGAGTGTTCTGAGCATGGAAGGGGTGGGGCCAGTTTTTCATCTGGTTGAGCTGGTAAAATGGATCTGGAAGCGGAACATCCTTGGGGCCCAGTGTCTCTGGCCAGGCAGGGTTGAGAAGGTAGTTGCAGAGGAACTGAGAGCCAGAGCACGAGGGCCCTGGGCTGGTGCCACCCCGGGCCAAGGAGAGCCCTGCTGCCGGGGGCCACATGCTGAGGGAGGGGACACAACCTGCTTGGCCGCAGTGGCCCAGCGCTGACCTCGATCCGGACCGTGGCTGCCAGCGGCACAGGACAGAGACCAAGGCCCCCGGGTCTGCCCAGGAGGCAGCCCTTCCTCGAGAGCCCCTTCCTCCTGCAGTGTAGGCTAGCCACACGCTCAACCCCAGCTATTCCTCACATTGGCTCCTTGGCCCCTGGGAGCACATTCAGACCTTTCAAATGCCTGCAACAGCAATCAGAAGACAGTAATAACTCCTGCCTCTTCCACCAGTGAATGTTTTGAGAGTTATCTGCCCTCGCTGGCCTCACTGGCTCCGTAATCTTCAGGTTTCTGAATCGACTTCCCCACCCCCGCCGCCATCGAGACTTGGAGCTCCTGCCTGCCAAATCTGCGGCCTCTGCGGCCCCTCCCCAGCCCTCATGACAGCGTGGGCCCTGCGGACACCCTGCAGATGCAGCTCGGCCTCATTTGCTCCCCTTGCACCGCTCCCCGTCGTGGCCACTGAGTCCTGCTCCAAGCCCCTCCTGCTGACCCTGTGTGTATCTCTGCCCTCTCTCGCTGCTTCTGGCTGCTGCTTGGCGGCCCTCGGACTCTGCAGCCCCTACCCTAACCACACCTGGCCTCTGGTCCCTGGTCCCACCCCACCTGGGTGCTCCTCCTCCACGTCCATCTCTAGTTCTACACCCTGCCCCCGGCCCTCTCCCAGGAAGTTCCCACTACACAGCCCTCCTCTGCTCTCAGCGCCTTCTTTTCCAGACACACCCGCTTTTGGGGGTTGGGGGGACTTTAACATTTTTACTGTTTCATCCCTTTGTGCAAAGGATCACCATCTCTCAGAACTGATCTTGCATTCCTGGACATGTGTCCTCCCACGGCTGAGGCTCCCTGGTGGCAGCAGGGCCCAGCACGCCACGGCTGCAGCGGGCCTTGGGGTCCCGCAGCCCTGGTCCTGAATCCCAGCTGCTGCTCGGGGAGGAGTGGGACTTGTGCCCACATGCAGAAAGGGATTAAAAAGGTCTCTCGAGCCTGCAAGAGGGTTTAGTGGGCTGCACCTAGCATGTGGTGCCATCTGTCACAGGGGCTCGCTTACAGGGCACCTTGTCCCCCGCTCACGGCCCTGACCCACAGCAGCAGCTCCGGCAGGTTTGAGGATGAGTGAGAGAACAGAAAGAAATGGACAGCTCCGGGAGGGAGGTAGAGCAGTCTGGCTTGTTTCGAATAACAGCACTGCCGGCTTGCTGTGGGCGCACCAAGCGAGGGGGAAGAGCAGGAAGGGCCTGTGGCTTCTCTCTAGCCTTGTTCAGGGATGGCCTCGGTCAAACTCTTTTCTTAGGCAGAGTGTTACATTGACAACAGCCTCTGGCAGTGAGCATAAGGAGTCAGAAGGGTATGTGTGAGGACTGTGTGCCTGAGCAGAAAAGGGCACGGTGTCAGGGACCTAGCCTTCCCCACTCCCAGCGTGCCCCATCCTGTGACTGCTTCCTTCTGCACAGATTTACTGGTAGCCTGCGTGTGCCGGGCCTTGCCGGGGGACCAGGGCAGGCAGCCCACGGTCAGAGAGGCAGTCGCAGTAGTGTGGGCTGAGTGCCAGCCAGTACAGGGTGGGCATCTCGTGCCACCTGCACAGAGGAGCGGACCTCTGAGACAGAGAGACAAGAGAAGCATGGTCCAGGACTCCAGGCTAAGGGAACAGCAGTGCCAAGAGCCATGAGAATTCAGGATGGTCCAAGTGTGAGAGATGGGGGCAGGGAGAAGGGAGAGGTGGTTGGGGGCATGACAACAGCTTGGTCAACCTCATTGGCCAGGAGGTGGGACTATCTTGAGGGCAGTGGTGGACGCTGAAGGGCTTCAAGCAAGAGAGGAAAGTGAACAGATCGGCCCTAGAGAAAGAATACACTACTCTGGGGTGAAGGACTAAACAGAGCAGGCGTACTAGAAGTAGGGGGTTCTGCCCGTTGGTAAGAGATGGAGGCCTGGACCCAGGGTGGGGGTGTTACTGTGGTGGGGGTGACACTGGTGGGGGTGTCACTAATGGGGATGACACTGTGATGGGGGCATCACTGTGGTGGGGGATGATGCTGGTGGGGGTGTCACTGGTGGGGGTGTCGCTGTAATGGGGGTGTTGCTGTGATGGGGTGTCACTGTGGTGGAGGTGTCACTGGTGGGGATGACACTGGTGGGGGTGTCGCTGTGATGGGGTGACACTGACAGGGGTGTCACTGTGGTGGGGGATGACACTGGTGGGGATTATCACTGTCGTGGGGGTGACCCTGGTGGGGTGTCACTGTGATGGGGGTGTCACTGTGGTGAGGGTGACATTCTGATGGGGGGGTGTCACTGTATAGGGAGGGCCACAGAAGCCTTGAGGCCTCTTGCTGTGTCAGCCCAAATCCTGGAGTTGGGGCCACCCAGCTCAGTCACATCCACAGAATGCATAATAATATTGTAATATTTGATTAAGGCCAGGGACTTGCATATTGCATCCCCATTTTTCGTGTAAATAAACTGAGATTCAGAGAGGTTAAGAAATTTATCTGAAATTGCACAACTAGTGAGCTGCAAGGCTGGGGTTCAGGGCATGCTGCTGAGCTGGTAAGCAGCCTCTCCTCTCCAGGCAGCGTGGCCTGAGCAAGGAAGAAGGGTCTGGGGTGGGGGGTAGTGAGGAGCAGGAGCCTCGACCAGAGCACGCCTTATACAGCCAGACACGAAACACAGCCACCGCCCTCCAGATGAGCAGAGGGCCGCTCCGTCCAGATCCTTGATGGTCATTGGCTGGCAGCCTTCCTCTGACAGGGCGGTGGTTAGCCCGGCTCTTGTGGGGCCGCTGCCCAGCCCCTGCCAGGCAGAGCAGCCTTTCCCAACCATCACCCCTTAGGATGCAACACAGACAGGTGCAGTCATCAGTGAGCAGCAGGTGCTGCGCCCAGCTCCTCCTCCCTGTAAAGTCATGATGCAGTGCACGCTGGCGTCTCAAAGGCAAAGCGGCATCCCATAGTAAAAATGTCCAATAGAATTACCTCCAGCACTTCCTATGTATTTACACCTTATTCTTGCAGTGGCAGTAACACCTTTGAGCAATGCCTTTCTGGACCGAATGGGCGTTGTTGTGGGAGGGTATGTGCACTTGTGTGGGGGTTGCTGGTGGTCTTACCTGCCATCTGCCATAGCAGGTGAGGGACCCTGGCACCTCTAGGCTGGTTCAGCCCCTCCTTGAAGAAGACTTGCACTGGCCCTCCTGCCTCTTCCTCCAGCACCTGGAGGCCCAGAGCGCAGGTAGGCAGGGTGCTATGAGGGAGTATGCGGCCCTCAGCTGGCCGTGCAACTGTCTGTCACAGCAGAGCCCGCCCCAGACCTCCAGAGCAGTGGACCCCTGGTGGCACTGGCTCCAGATGCTCAGCAGATGCCAGGCATGGGACCAAGGCCTTGTCTCCGAGGGCTTGGCTCGCCGTTCTGGAAGGTAGTCCTGGCTGTTGGCCATTCCGGAGCCCCTACTTAGAGCAGTTGTCAAGCAGTTGCTGAGTTCCTGCTCTGCTCCCCCCAACCCTCCCCAGCAGGACTGTGATCTCATGTGTCTGCCATGCTGGGGGGGGGGGTTGTCGGGGGAGGGTTGCCATCCGAGGCCAGGGCAGCGTGCAGGGCTCCTGCCCCCTCGGGTGCCCAGACCCCAGTCTGCATGCAGCTCGCTCTCAGAGGTGCACCCCAACCACCCAGAAGAGCCTGGGCACCGACTGAGGCCTGGCTGTGGGCCAATGTCTGTGCACTGACCCCCCGGAGAGCGAGGCGATTGGGGTGAAACAGTGCTTGCTCGTGGGGCCACTGTCGGAGCTGCTCTCCTAACCACCCTGTAGTTTGCTTTCCCTGGCTGAGTGCAGCCCTCTGGCTTTGGTGAAGGAGAAAGCACTGAATGGGGAGCCCAGAGACCCCCGGCCTTGGGCTGCAGGGGCTGCCATTTAGAAACTGAGGCTCTTCTTTACTGCCCAGAAGTTCCTGGGTTCTAAGCTGCTCCTGCCACGTCCCAGGTCCCTCGGAAGAAAGATGTTGGGGGCCCCCTGCCGGTCCTTCCAGCAAACCGACCTGGAGGCCTGTCAACGTGGTGAGAGGGGCCTTGGCTGGCCCCAGAGGAGAGCCCAGACACTTACCCCACCCCCCACCCTGCCCCTGCTCAGTTCTCCGTCCCATGGGGCCTGGCCAGGCTTCTGACGGTGAATCCTGAGCTCTGCAATCTGGTTGCTGGCTGCTTTGCTTTTCCTTGGCCTTCCTGTCCCCGCGCTCCGTGGGGACCCAGCCCAGTCTGCACCGTGCCCCTCCTGCCACTCCAGGGCTTGACCACCAGGGCACTCCAGGGCCCGCCCTTGGGCCCCAGGCTCACATGCTGCCAGGTTCTCTTTAGCACTGCCCCCCACCTGCTGGTGTAAGGAGGTGTTGAGGACAGGTTGTAGGGAAATGGCCCCTGCAGCCGTCTGAAAACACTGACCCCACTTAGGGAATCGAACTTGTGGCTGTGCTGCCTCCCAGGTTGGTGACACAGGCATGTTTCTGGGACGAATGCTCAGTATCAGCAGGCCGATTTGGAGGGGGGTCCGCAGGCTGCCCTCCCAAGCCCTGCCGCCCTGTGCGAGGGAGAGGTGAGACGTGCAAAGGGAATCGGAGCCTCCCAAAGGCACCAAGGGGCCTGTCCAAGGTCAGCCTCTGCGTCCAAAGCTTCACCAGAGTTGGCTATCAAGGTCAATAAGAGCACACTTGTTTTTCTCTCACCAGTCTCAGACGACTTGCAGCACTATACCAGCTTTCCAGGGGTGACAAATAGTGGGGTCACTAAAGAAGCTGCTTGACTGGGGTCCGTTGTCACTGCCTGGGGCTCTGGGCGTGGGCCTTCCCCTCCCCATCCCTTTTCTGCTCTTCTCCTTTCCTGAGACCTTGAGAGGTGAGGCAGGAACTGGGAGCAGGAACGTGGCTCAGCCTGGGGAGGCTGCCCAAGCATTCCGTTCCTCTGACCAAGCAGGGTGGGGGGGACGAGCAGAAGCCACCGTCCCAGCTCAGCCGGGCTACTTTGCCCTGCCGCCTGACCACAGCCCTGTTGTGGCATCATGCTGCCCCCTGCTGGCCATGCTGGCAAAACGCAGCCCAGGGTCTTCACCCTGGCGTGCCCCTGGGCTGGAGACTGGGTGCTCTGAGGAACATGTGGACCCCCGCCCCCAGAGATTCTCAGACTGCACAGGGAGACAGGTCTAGAACTGCCTGGCACACAGTCACGTTTGTTGAGTGAGCACACGAATGAATGACCGTGTGCATCTGAAGCATGTAGGTGGTGATGGCCTGCAGCACCTGACTGAGAGCAGGCAATGCATCAAGTCAGACATTCGGGGGGCAGGAACTGAGACTCCTCTCGGGCTGACAGGTGCTAACAAAGAAAACCAACCACGAAGAGTTAGATGATGCTAGCCCATGACTTGGGTGACCCCAGAGCAGCCCGGGCCTCCCAGGAAGGCCTGGAAAGTGGGGGAGAGATGGCAGGGTGGAAGTCCCAGAGCACTCTGGAGAGACCCCAGGCGGCCACTGGGTCTGGAGGGGAGGGCGGGGGGAGAGGAGGGCACCCCTCCTGTCTTGAGGCTGAGGGCTGGGCGGGCACAAGGTTGGCCCTTATTCCGGAGGTCTCCGCAGCCACCCTGGGAGACAGGCGCTACTGCTCATTACTTCTGTGCTACTTGCGAGGAAAGGGAGGGTTGGGCAAGGCCTGTCACCTGCTCAGGGTCCTACAGCAAGAGCCTGTGGAGCCAGATCCAGACCTCGTCTTAGGAGGTTTTTGGTGGTCGGGTTCAGGGCTTTTCAGTAGGAAGTCTGTGCTCAAGGGCAGGTGTGGGGAGGGCACGGGTCAGGGTGGCCACTTTAAAGGCTCTTAGGGCATCCTGATGGAAATGAAGAAACCCCTCATTCCCTGCTTAGGGCTTCCCACTTGGTGCTTGGGCCAGCAGAGGCCCAAGCTGTCCCTGCCCCGCAGTAGGCCTGTTCAAAGCAGTCCTGAAGAGGGGAGGGGCTGGGAGTGTGGGACTTGTAGAGAGGGCTTCCGGGAGAAGTAGTTGCACTGTGGGGACAGTGTGGCAGAGCCATGCTTCTGCTGAGGTAGGCCCAGTGTGTGTGTGGTGGGGGGGCTCCGCACACTGGGCTCTCGCTCTCCGCCCCGCTGCACCCCTACTGGCTGCTTCTCTTTGCAGGGGCTTGGCGAGGCAACAGGACCAACCCTGCAGCTCTACCCACACCTCTGGGAAGGGAAGTTCATGCCGGGCCTCAGGCTGCTACCTGGCCTGCTGGAACTTCCTCCCTGACCTCTCCTACCTTCGTGGGAGAAGTACAGACTGGGCGTGCTGCCTGGGGTTCAGATTAAGGCAGGAGAGAGTCGCTCCTGTTCTGGGCGAGGCGCTTTCTCCCCACTCAGGGTACCCTGGCCACCATGGTACCAGAACGTGCCTGAGGCCCCCCAGAGGCTCGACCTTGTGCACACGTGTGATCTATGGAGCCCCAGATTGCACTGGGGGGTTACTGACCCCAGGCCTCTGAGATCCAGCCTCCCCTCAATTCCGGCCCACTTCCTCCATCTGCCATCAGACCCTCCTCCCCCAGGTCCTCGGCGAGCCATATCCATTCGTACATATTGTTGGTTCTGACTACACACCAGTGAAGCAAAACCAGAGCGTCAACTCCTAAGAGATTAACTGTCTGGGGTTTGAACACCCCAGAGGCACCTTGGCCTTATCCTGCAATGTGTGGTTTCCCTCCTGCTGTTTGGGACTCTCCAGCTCAGTCGCAGAACCCCTCATCCCCCAGGGGGAGGGGAGCCCAGCACTCCTGGGGGTGGGAGGAGCACTGGGTTGTGGGCACACACTGTTTTCTTACAGTTGCGGTGCCCCTGGGTGTTCTGGGATGCTAGTCACTCATCAGGGATCTTCACTGGGCACCTCTGTGTGTCAGGTGGGGTGAAGCCCTGGGGTGACTGCGGAGAGTCAGACAGACCCTGAGCCTGCTCTCCAGGAGCCCCGCCTGGTAGGGGAGACGGCGCATAAGCTAACACTGCAGAGAGGAGTTGTGCGGACTGGTAGTGCCGTGAGGGGCGAGAGAGAAGGCACCCCGAGGAACCACATAGATTGGATGGCTGGAAGGCATCGCTGGGCTGAGACCAGGGGTGCAAGAAAGCCTACCAGCAGAGAGCCCGGGACAGAGAGAAGGGGCAGCCCCCTGACCGGTCCCTCCCCACCCCCATAGGCTCGTGGAGGAGTTCATGCTCCTGGCCAACATGGCAGTGGCCCACAGAATCTACCGCTCCTTCCCTGAGACGGCGCTGCTGCGCCGGCACCCCCCGCCCCAAACCAAGATGCTCAATGACCTGGTGGAGTTCTGTGACCAGATGGGGCTGTCCATGGACTTCAGCTCCGCTGGAGCGCTCAATGTGAGTGCTGGGTGCTGGGGGTTGAGGGGAGGCAGGGAGAGGCCCTGCTTGGGGGAAGTGGAGGAAGGCCTGGAAGTCAGGGCTACAGCAGCCTCTGCTTCCCACCAGGGTCTGTTCCCTTCAGCCAGGGCTTCCCCACAAGAGAGCGAGGAGGCCCTGAGGAGAAGGCCTCCAAGTCCCCGAGGCCCTGGCTGTGGGCCATGCTCACCCTCAGCACCAGCAAGGGACGCCACTTGAGGCTCAGCTGAGGGCAGGGGTCCTGCAGCCAGGTTTGGGCTGGCTCGTGGGAGCCAGAGCGTGTTTATAATGGTGAGCAGTGTCAGCTGTGCATTGCATGGCGCTCAGCTGCAGGGAGATTAGAGGGCTGTGGCCTTAGCCCTGCCCCTCAGGAGGGAGACTCTTTCCACCTGTGCCCCTGGCCCAGGGTGGGTGAGGTGCCTTGGGTCAGACAGCTGGAAACTGCCTGTCTAGGCCAGCCCACCACAGGAGAAAGGCCTGACCTCAGAGCCATTGCCCTTGGGGCAGGCCCAGTGAGGGACCCAGGCTGGGGGCACCCTGGCCCCTCACACCTCGCCCATGGCCACCTGAGCAGGGCTGGGCACCTCAGGTAACCCTTCCTCCCTAGAGCCGGGTCTCAGAGGCTCAGTGGGTGACAAGGGCCACAGAACCTCTCCCCAAGCCTGACTGAATATCACACGGGTTTGCTTCTAGAAAAGTCTGACCAAAGTATTTGGAGATGACAAGTACTCACTGGCCCGGAAGGAGGTGCTCACCAACATGTGCTCCCGGCCTATGCAGGTAAGGAATGGCCTTTCCCCCACCCCACCCACCTTCTCCCAGGAGCATCTGTGATCTCTGCACACACAGGACCTGAAGGGAGGGGTGGGGAAGACACCCCCAGATGACACCTGGGCAGGTGGGCCCCGGTTGAGCCTGATCTGCTGCCTCCAACTCAGTCGTACCTGCTTCACCTGCTCAGGGACCATGTGTCTGGGCGGGTTAGCGGGCCCCTTGTGGGCCTGGCTGCCCTCCGCATGGGCTCCAGTGCTATTTCCCAGCCAGAGGCAGGGAGCTACCGCCGGGCGCGCATCAAGCCCTCAGTGCCGAGTCCCCGTAGGCCAGACCAGGTTGTGGAAGGGATGGGGGGTGGTGAGCAGCTCAGGGCCAGATGGAGATCCTGAAGGGGAAAGAGTGTTCCCTGTAGCAGCCACGCAGGGGAGAGGTCCTCAGACTCCACTGTGGCTTGTGGGCCCGAGGTAGAGAACTCTCCGTCTCACCGGCTGGGAGAAGAGGAAATAGGCCGTGGGCCCGCGTCTGCAGGCGGGATGATGGGCAGGCACCCTGGGGGTAGGGGATGGCTGGCTCCCGGCAGCCTCTCAGCCCTCCAAGGCTGAGCTTCAGTCCCTGCCAGGCCGAGCACCTTGGGAAGAAGCCAGCCCAATGGCCCGTCAGGCCAGCAGGAGCTGCGGATGCAGACGCGGCTAGCTCTGGGCTACAGCCTGGCTGGGGGCAGTGACAAGCCCTTTCTCAGGGGCTCCACCACTCAGCACTGTTCATCCTCTTCACAAGAACCAGATCTCCCCATTTGGCCACAGCCAGCTCTTCTCTGGCCTCTCACAGCTCTGCCAGGGCTGGAGCCATCAGGGCCTGGCCTGTTCGGACTGGCTGCCCCAACCCAGCCTCAGTCACTGTTGTGCCTTAAACCCCACACAGAGAAGCTGGGTGTGCCCGTGGCCACTGGGCCCAGCACTGCTCTGCCCCCCACTGCCCCTAGGTCCCAAGAAATGCTCCCTGGCTGGGCCATGCAGGGCCAATGGGTTCCCCATTCCCTGTCCCTGGAAGCCGTCCCCAAGTCAAACTGGCCCTGGAGCTCCATGGAAAGGAGCCTTTCCCAGAGTCACTCAGCCCCTGGAGAAGATGACTTCTCCTGGCCTTTCCTGCCAGTGACCTTTTAGGCCTGCCTTTGCCTTGAGATCTGATGGCAGGACAGAGACCGGGCAGGGGGCAGCAGTGCGCAGGGAAGTCCTGAGTGAACTGCCAGAACAGGACACCAGGGCGGCCCTGGGAGGGCTGGTCTCTGTGGGAGAGCCACACCCCCCACTTCCCCCGCCAGCCCAGAGACGCCTTCACCAGCCAGGAAGGGGGCCAGGGGGGTCTTCGGCCCTCCTCACCCCGGCTCATGTGGGACGCTGGGCCTCCTCTGAGAACAAAGCCCAGACGTGGCTCAGGGTGGAGGCAGCTGCCACCTCCCCCTGTGCCTTGCCCGGGACATGACCTGGGGCCCCGCAGGAGCTGGGAGAGAGGCAGAGCTGGGGAGCCAGGTGGGTCACCACCAGCCCCAGTCCCAGTCCAGAGCCTCCGTACAGCAGAGAAACTGGAGCCGGCTGTCCGCTCGCCCAGCAAGCGAGCCAGAGCACTGAAGGGCGTGACTGTGGCTACAGACACCAACCAGTTCATTGGCTTCCAGGCAGCCGCGCGTCCTTGACTCCCAGCCTGGGAGCTGGGGATGCAGGGCAGGCAGCTGAGGGCTGTTCCAGCCTGGGGCTCTTCGCCGGGCCCCTGGAGCAACTCCGTGGCCCTTCCTGCACCCCAGTCATAACCCCTGCCCTGCGGAAGGGTCTTTTGAACTCGGACCTGGGTCTTGGCCTCAGGACAGGTTATCAGGGGCAAGTAGGGCAGAGGCGGGCAGGATGGCGAGTCCCTGACATGGCCCGGGTAGGCTCTGAAACCGACCCCCCACAGATGGCCCTGTACTTCTGCTCTGGGGCACTGCGGGACGAAGCACAGTTCCGGCACTACGCCCTCAACGTGCCGCTCTACACGCACTTCACCTCGCCCATCCGCCGCTTCGCCGACGTCACGGTGCACCGGCTCCTGGCCGCCTCACTGGGTAAGGGTGTGCGAGGATCAGGGGCACAGCTCTGGGACACCTACCCCCAGTAGGTAACCAGAGGCCTCACTGCGGGGACTGTGGAAGCTCCAAGGCGTGGGCAGCTCCCACAGCAGGAAGCTTGGGCCTGAACCTCACCCTCTGTGAGCCCCTGTAGGGGAAGCCACATTAGGGCTCATTAAAAACCCAAACCTGCCCTGACTGGTGTGGCTCAGTGGATTGAGTGTGGGCCTGCGAACCAAGGGGTCCCTGGTTTGATTCCCAGTCAGGGCACATGCCTGAGTTGCGGGCCAGGTCCCCAGTGGGGGGTATGGGAGGCAACCACACACTGATGTTTCTCTCCCTCTCTCTAAAAATAAATAAAATCTTAAAAAAAAAAAAAACCTGACCAGTGGGTTGGGTGCCCTCCCACAAACCGAAAGGTCTCTGGTTTAGTTCCCAGTCGGGGCACATGCCTGGACTGCATTCCAGGTCCCCTGCTGGGGACATGCAAGAGGCAACCAATTGATGTCCACACATGGATGTTTCTGTCCCTCTTTCTCCCCACCTTCCCCTCTCTAAAAATAAATAAATGAAATCTAAAGAAAAAGAACGGCCGGGGTTCGAGGCCCTAACCAAAGCAGCCCCACTGCTCTCGGCCTTGGGAGCTGGGCAGCAGGAGGCCTTCGTGCTGTGGGGGCCTCCCAGGCCCCACCTGGCCTGGTCAGGGGCGCCACGCTGCCCATAACCCGGCCGTGGCCAGCGCACACAGAGCACCCTCTCCCTAGGCCACGGCGCGCCGCCAGACGTGGAGCCCGGCGAAGTGCAGAAGCAGGCCGACCACTGCAACGACCGCCGCATGGCGTCCAAGCGTGTGCAGGAGCTCAGCACTGCCCTCTTCTTTGCCGTCCTGGTCAGGGTGAGGCCGCCACCCCAGCTCCCCGGCCCTTCCCTTCACCCTATCTCCCGCCCTGGTCATCTGCTCACACGGGGCCTGGGGAGTCGGGGGGGCCTGGGGGGAGGCTGTGTCTCATGGCCGAGCCTTGGAGGGATCCCTGCCTTTCAGGAGAGTGGCCCCCTGGAGTCGGAGGCCATGGTGCTGGGTGTCCTGAACCAAGCCTTCGATGTGCTGGTGCTGCGCTATGGGGTGCAGAAGCGCATCTACTGCAACGTGAGTATGCGGGGGGCGCCCAGGCCGGAGTTAGGGACCTCTGGGCAGGTGAAGGCCAGCTGTGGGGTGCAGAATTGCGTCGACTGTGAAATGGGTGCCAGGGCCACACGGTTCCTGTGCCTCTCTGCTCACAGGCTCCGAGCTGCATCCTCTTACACTCTGTTTCCCTGGCCTGAGCCCGCTCCCTCTGCTGGGGTCTCCCCCGGGGTCCCCAGCATCTGGTGGGGTCCTGGCCCAGGGCCAGCCCTCAGTGGACACACAAGCATGAGGACAGTGGCATAGGCCAAGGACCCTGCTGTCCCTTTCCACTCTGGGGGATCCAAGCTGCACCGTTGCCTAGGTGTGGGCCATGTTGGCACAAGGTGGCAGAGAGTAGAGATGCCTTGACCTTGTCCCCCACCCAGCACCAAGCCCACCTATGGGCCCCGCCAAGACACCCAGCTGTACCTGCTGGGGTAGGGGATCCAGGCCAGGGGTCAGGCTTGGGCCGCTTCTCCAAGGACCCGGGCAGCTAGAAGGCAGGTCCCTCCATAACCAGTGCAGGGCAGCAGGGCGTGCAGGCTCTGCGAGATCTTTATTATAGGAACACAGAGAAAGGAAAAAGCAGAAAGAATGGTTCACGGCCACTGTGAAGCAATGTCTCCTAAACAAAAGGAAAAGACCAGCCTCTGGCCTGGGTGGCTGTCATTCCAGGTTCTTGGTACCTACGGCCCCCTGACGGAGCTGTTTCAGCCAACCTCGTGGTTAACAGGCCACCACCTGGCTCCTGGCCCTGGCTTTGAATCTCTCAACATCCAAAGCACGTAGTATGGAATAAATATGATATCAACAAAATGGAGTAAAAACAGAAGAGACAGAATAGGGTCCAGCTGGAACCAGTCAGGGTCCTTGTCCTGAGGTCCTGAGGTCCTGAGGTCCTGAGGTCCCGATATCTCTTGAGCAGGACAGAAGTTCAGGCCTAGGTCATCTCCCAGACAGCCCAGCCCTCAGTGGGTGCTAACAGATCCAGCTCCAGCAGGGGGCGGCAGTCCTCCAGCCTCAGGTGCCTGCTCCCCCTCAGCCCACATCCTGGTGAGCAGGACAGACCCACCACTTCCCCTGATGACAAATGCAGCCAGGGGCCCAACCCTGTGCTGCCTCAGCCACAGAGGGCCTGGCAGAGCCTCTGGGGAGCTGGCCAGAGGTGAGGCTGGGGTGGTCTTCCCTGGACCGTCAAGCAGCCAGCTGCCGGGCTGGGCGTCAGGGCAGGGAGCTCCCTTGAGGCCAGTCAGAGGTGGGCCAAGGCAGGAGGCTGCTTCCCAGCGTCAGGACTTTGCAGGGTCAAAGGTTAGGAGGTGGCAGCCGGAGTCCAGGGTCTGACACCCAGGTTTGTGCACCCCTAGGCCCTGCCCCTTCGGTCCCACCACTTCCGGAGAGTGGGCAAGAAGCCGGTGCTCACGCTGACCTGGGAACCTGAGGACATGGAGCAGGAGCCGGTGCAGCAGGTCAGACCTTGGGACTGGGGCAGCTTTCCACAAGCACCAGTTATCCCTGCCCAGCCCCAGCTCTTGGGGCGCCCTCCTCCCGCCCCTGGGGCATACTCCCCCGGCCTCCCACGGGCTCCAACTCACCCACAGCCTCCCACCCCGCTTACTGGCTCCGTCTTCCCTCCCCTGGGGGCACCCACTGTGAGGAGGGGCAGGCTGTGGGGGGGCTCTGTCTCTCTCGCTAAAGCAGGGTCCTTAACTTTTGGGGCCCTTTTGAGAATCTGACAGAGGCTGTGAATCTCCTGCCCACAGAATCATATAAAACAGTTCTTACCACGACATGCTCCAAAGGCCAGCCCAGGCCCCACTTCTGTCCCTGATGCCGAGGGTTCACTGTGTGCCAGGCACCAAGACTCTGTGGCCTCGGTACCTGAGTGGGCTCGGCTCTTGAGCCATCACCAGAGGCCTAAAGAGGCAGAGGGAGTGGTCCCGGGGCCCAGCTGGACAGATAGCGCCCACAGGCCCCGGCCCCGCTATCTCGTGTGCGCCCGAGACGTGCCCACATCACTGTGCGGGCTCTGCTCGCTGCAGGTCGTCACCATCTTCAGCCTGGTGGAGGTGGTTCTGCAGGCAGAGGCCACCGCCCTCAAGTACAGCGCCCTCCTCAAGCGGCCAGGCACTGGGGACCACTCGGACCTGCAGGACGAGGAGGAGTGTGACCGTGACCTTGAGCAGGAGGACTGAAGGCAATGTCCCAGCACCCCACTTACCTCATGCCCCACCCACTGGCTTTTGGAAGAGGACCTTTTGGCACCAAAGGGGATTTTTAATTTGGTTTTTAATAACTCAGGGTTTTATTTTTTATTTTTTTCATTCTATTTTATTTTTGCAGCTCAGTTTTTAAATGAACTGGAGAGGAGAGGGGGTGCTGGCCGGAAGACTGAGGCCTGGCCAGTGCTCACCGCAGCAGAGTGGTGCCTGGTCCCCCTGGGAGGCCAGCCCCCGCTCTGCCAGGCCCCCACTGCCTTCCCCTGCCCAGGAAACGGGCTTTGCAGCAAATCAGTGTCATGGAATAAAATCAGATGTGAAGGGCAGTCTGGTGTGTGAGGCACCGCTGCTGGGAAACCAGGGCAGCAGCCTGCCCCCTGGGCCTGGGACCAGAGACAAGGCTCAGGCTCCGCCCCCACAGCTGAGCCAGGGTTGCCACCCTCCAGAAACCTCCTGTCAGTTCCAGGGTGATACACGCAGTTGCCACATGGCAGATTGATGCCAGCACCTCATTCCAGCTGATGAGAAGTGTAATTAGTATGCAAGGCAGCCAGCTCGCGCCCCCTTGCTGCAGTGGCTGTGTCCATCCCTGCCACACCACCTTCTTCTCTGCCTGCCAGACCGCTGGGCCTCAGGATCAGGCAGGGGTTCTGTGATACCCCTCCCCCTCTTCCGAGGCCAGTGCCCTGGCCCTGGCCCTGGCCCTGGCCCCACCCCTTGTTCCCCTGGAACCTCAGAGCCTTCAGTCCTGGTCCTGCATCCTCGCCATACCCAGGAGCATGGGGACAAAGCGAGCCAGGCCTGCCGGATGTGAGAGGGGCCCTCAAACTGACCTTCCTGGCCAGGGGGTTGCGGGGAGACAGTGGGCTCCCGGCGTCCCAGCCTGACCCAGTCACCTCTCTGGCATCCTGATGTCCACTGTCCCACTACCTCAGGGATGTGGGAACAGAGATGGTGGGTCCCTGGACAGCACCCCCTCCCAGCAGGCCTGACCTCAACCTGTACTCCTTCCCCAACAAACCGGGGGACCACAGGCTACAGGTTGGCTGCCCCAAGAGCTGCCAGAAACTAGCGTGAAAACCAGGGTAACCAAGGTCCTGGGGCTCACCGCGCTGTTTCCAGGGGGTTGGTGTTAACAGATAGGAGTCCATCTGGTCTAGTTATAGTGCCCTTTCTTTTCTTTCTTTTTTTATTTTTAAGATTTTATTTTCAGAGGGAAGGGAAGGGAAGGGAAGGAAAAAGAGAAGGATAGAAACATCATTGTGTAGTTGCCTCTCACGTGCCCCCTACTGGAGACCTGGCCTGCAACCCAGGCATGTGCCCTGACTGGGAATCAAACCGGCGACCTTTGGTTTGCAGGCTGGTACTCAATCCACTGAGCCACACCAGCCAGAGCTATAGCGCACTTTCTTCAAAGAAAAATCCAGCATGCTGGAGGGTCTCACCCTGAACTGGTCATGGCTGCTTATATCTGTCACCAGCAGGCTGTGGTCCACTGTCCACTTGGCACTGGGCTGGTGCCACAGGGGACAAAGGACATGTGACTGCGCCTGCCTCCTATTCCTCCAACACCTCAGTGAGCTTTCAGGCCATCCATCCGGCCACTCCCAAAGCGTCCCCTTGCTTCTCCCGTGCCCAGGGCCTTCTGGAGCAAGCACCTGGGAGAGGAGTGATGAGCGTCTGGTTGTCTGGTATTTGGATGAGGAGGTTTCTGGGCTTTTACATTTTGCAACCTGCCCCCTGGAAAAAAACTGACCCCTCTCCCATTCTAGTGCAGAGAGGCCCCATCACAGAGACGGCCCGGCACAGAGTGGCAGCTTCTGGACCCACACAGCTGGGAGGGGTGGGCAGGTCCCCGCTGGGGAGACCGCACAGAGGCCCAGTGCAGCTGCTCTGGCCACAGGGCCACACGGCAGGGTGCTGGAGGCCAGGGTGTCCAGACAGCTGACATGGGGCACCAAAGTCACAGGCAAGGGCGGGCTCCCAGCAGCAGGCGGCGTGGAGAGCCCTGGGGAGGGTCGGAGACGATGAGGGGTGGGGCGGACTCCTGGGGGCGGGGTGTCTCAGTGTTCCCATCGCCCTCTCTCCCTCTCCCCCTCCCCCTCCCCCAAATCAGTTCTTGAAAAACCTTGAAAAGGACATTCTGCCACCTTATACGACAACATGCACTGACCAGAGGACATTGCGAAGTGACACATGCCGAGCACAGAAAGACAAAGACCATGTGTTCCCACGTGTGGCATCTGGTCTGAAGTAAAAGCCGCAGAACGGCGGTCCCCAAGGCAGGGGAGAGCAGAAGAGTTGGGAGACACAGGTCAGGGGCACAGGTTTCAGTTAGAAAACAAGTGGTTCTGGGATCGAAGGTGTGGCATGGAGGTACAGTTACTGTTTGTGCTTGAAATTTGCTGAGGGTAGATTTTTTAAACTGGTTTTGAGAGAGACACACATTGATTTGTTGGTCCACTTATTTATGCATGCATTGGTTGATTCCTGTATGTGCCCTGCCCAGGGATTGAACCCACAACCTTGGTGTATGGGGACAATGCTCTAACCAGCTGAGCACCCCGGCCAGGGCAGGAGGGCAGATCTTAAGCATCCTTACCATAAAGACAGCGTGGTGACCACGAGGTGGGTAACAGGTGTGGTAATGAGCTTGATTACGGTGACCCTTTCATGGTGTGTACACATATCGAAATGTCCGTGTTTCTCTCCCTTTCTCCCTTCCCCCCTCTCTAAAATAAAATCTTTTCAAAAGCATCGAGTGTACATCTTAAATATATAAGATTCCTAAATTAATTAATTGAATAGAAACAATCTACATCCCCTCCCTTGAATCTGGACGGGCCGTGTGGCTGCCCATCGGCAGAAATGTGCAAAGTGATGGCAGTTGGCTTTCTAGGCCCAGGACTTAAAAAACTGGCCTCTTCCTTCTGTCTCTTAGAAGCCAGCCGCTGCCATGTTGTGAGGAAGCTAAAGCAACCCGTGGAGAACCCCACAGGGAGAGGAGCTGGTGTGACAGCCCCCGGGGGTGTGCGCCCCGGAGAGCAAACACAGCGGTCCCCCTCCATCAGGCGTGTGGCCCAGGCCGTCCGGGTCGCTGCTGCTGGAGGCTCAAAAAAGAGCAAGTGTGTGATTGGGAAACTGGCCAGTACCGAAACAAGAGGCCGAGAGAGGGAAGGAGGTTGCTCCTGCGACGGGAGAATGGAGAAGGGGTCTGCTGCTTGTTCTATTGTAACGAACATGGATCTCTTCAACACTTCACATTCATGTATAACTTAGATAAATATTAAAACTAAAAAAAATATTTTTTTTCATTAGCAAAAATGGATCTACACCGAGTTTGAAAGGCTTCTTGTACAGTCAGCAACGGGTGCATCAGACTCCATTATTCCAGTAAATAAAATTTCTGCTGATAAGTGACCTGATATCCCACTCAGTTAAAATGCTGCCTAAGGCTTTCGACTGGAAAACTCGGGTAGTAGGGTAGCAGTCTTGGCCTTGACAAGCCCTGGTTGCCTCTGCGGAGCCCCCAAGAACTGCGTTCATTGCATCCGAGCCCATACCAGGGAGTGCAGAGTAAGGGGCGAACCTCTGGCAGCCACCAGCCAGGAGGCCACAGTGTGGCCAGGGAGGGCAGCTCTGCAGAGGGGCTGGGCCACACAGGCCACCTCCCAGGGTCAAATCGCGGGTTTCTGGGGTAACTGGAGTTGGGAGGGGTGTTGAGCAGGTGGAAGATTTGAGCCTTGGTGAAGGCAGACAGGGAGGAAGAGGGGAACTGTCAGTGCCTCTCAGGACCACAGACAAGGTTTTGGGTGTGGGGGGAGGGTGCCTTCTGCACCCAGAATGAGGAGCCTGAACATGCACAGAACCGAGTGAGGTTGTGCCTTTAAGACCCTTTCGTAATGTGACCTCTCTGAAATCAGTCTGTCTTTGGCTTTTGTGGGAGTGTCGCACGTCTGTTTTCATGTATGGACAGTGTGGGGAGGAAGAAACTTCACCCTTGAGGTTCCTCCGGCTGCTCCAGTGGTCAGATAGGGGGCAGATTAGCTGAGAAGACACCTCATGTAACGCCTCCATAGGTATGCGCCCCGCAGACATGCCAGTCCCAGACCCTGCCTCTGGCAGAGGTTCAGAGACAGAAACGAACCGTGACCTTCCAACCTAGGGGCAGGTAAGGTGCCTTGGGGGCTTCCCCAGGTCGTCGCAGGAGGAAAAGAAGAGATGTTTAGTAAATAGAAATCCGCCCTGCCACACGGGTGGGTCAGTAGGAGGTTATAGCTGATCATCTCATTTAGGAACCAGATCCCTAAATTCCATTTCTGCTAGGGAAGGGGAGTGGCAGGGATTTCTCTTGTGCCTGAAGCTAAAACTGCTTTTAGCTCAAAACACTCCACATTCCACAGAAGCACGCCTGGGTGTGCCTGGTCTGAAGCCCCACCCGTCGTGGTTTTAGCACCAGTGATACCTTTTGGGGGCTGTGATTTTTCTATGTAACACCTTCTAGGTTCTGGCTGGTCTAATAAGCAAGTTGACACGAGACAGGTGAGCAGCAGAGAACGAACTAAAGTTTAGTAACATGTACCCCTCCTCTAGACACGGGAGAAACCCAGAGGCAACTGAGCGATCCTCTGACACGGTGGAAGCGGGTCCCTGAAATGCCAGTTTCCGCTCACGAGAAAAGAAGCAGCTGGCGGTGGGGGTCCGTTACGGGAGGTGCAGCACAGCGGAGTCGGCCGCTGTGCTGGCGGAAGTACCTGCCTCCTCCGTGGGGAAGTTTCTAGGAATTTAAATAGGCTGCTCTTCCCGGTACAGTGAGGAAACTGCCCTTACAGACGGAGGCTTTCCTCACTGACCTGGATGCCCTTTTCCCAAGAGTAACTTCCAGTTGGTTCCCAGAGCTCCTCCCACGTCTGCTGTTCCTTAAAACGACCCAGCCTAAAGGAATCAATACCCCCAAAGAGGCCTAGTCCGAGCTGGCAAACTCTGCTCCCTTCCACGGGAGGACAAGGCAGGGAGAAGAGGGGCCACGCGGGGGCCGGTGTGGGTGGGGAGGCCTGACGGTGAGAGTTTCTCAGCAGAGTGAGGAGGACCCAGAAGGCTCTGCAGGTGGGGAGTGTGGCAGGGGGTGCTGGGTGGCACCCTGGGATTTGGGGGCCAAGTCCATGCTCAAGTGGGTGGGACCCCAGGAGAAGACCCACTGTGGTCTGCTGGGGTGGGAGGAGCTAGGAGGAAGGGTCTTTTAAAAAAAAATTGTAAAAACTGCAACATAAAATGTACCATCTTAACCATTTTTAAGTGTGTAGAGTTCAGTAGCTAAGAAGATTGTGTGCCCTCTTGAAGGTTAATACCCTGTTTGAGAGGTGTCACCTCTGGTATTTCAAAGGTGTGGCTTCAAACCTTCCACTAAAGAGTTACAGGCCTGGGGCATGACTACCCACCATCACCTGCCCCCAGGAATTCCCGGTCAGGTGGTCCTGGCAGGTCACTCCACAAAACCCTCTTTCCGCCCACGTTTGATTTATCCATCTGTTGACGGACTCCTGAGTTGCTCATACCTGTCTGGAGTGGAGAGCGCCCCCTCTATCCTTCAGTTCTGAATCCTGAACGAGTAATAAAATAATAAAAACTGACACAAGACTAGGTTAACAGGGTGCTGACAAACATTCCAGAATGAATGCAGGTAGGATTTGCACATCAGGGACTCCACAGTGGAGGGGATGCAGCCCCGACTGGCGTGGCTCAGTGGTTGAGCGGCGTCTCAAAAAGCGACCAGTTCAATTCCAGGCCAGGGCACACGCCTGGGTTGCAGGTTTGGTCCCTGTTTGGGGCACCTGCAAAGGGCAACAGTCTATGATTCTCTCTCACATCAATGTTTTTCTCTCCCCCCTCTCTTTTTTTAAAGATATTTATTTGTTTAGACAGAGGGGAAGGGAAGGAGAAAGGGAGGAAGAGAAACATCAGTGTGTGGTTGCCTCCTGCACACCCCCAACTGGGGACCCAGAATAGAACTAGTGACCCTTTGGCTCACAGGCCAGAGCTCAGTCCATGGAGCCACACCAGCCAGGGCCCCTCTCTCTACAAATAAAATCTTCAAAGTCGAGGGGACAGAGGAAGTATTCTAAAGGCAAAAGTACAGGAGCTGCCGATCATGGAGATGAGTGACACAGGGGAAGACGACCACTCTTGTTACCCGTGGGTTCTCTGACAGGCGGGGCTGCTGGACAGCTCAGCGGGCTGCCGGCGCCGAGTGGCAGCAGGGCTGCAGTAGAGAGCCATGGGTGGCACGCTCGGCGCTGGTCCGGGTTCTGGTTCCGGGTCAGCTCGTGGAATGAAAGCCCAGGTTGATTCCAAGGCCTGAGTCAGGCCTGTAAGCAGCCTCAGAGTTCAAGCTGCAAAAACCCAAATGCTCGGACACAGATTGTGATAGAGTTCTTGTAAGGGCTGGAGGAGAAAAACCAGTTTAATGCGTGAGCACGGGAGGATCAGCGTGATGGATGCTGCTGTGATGGGAAAATGGGGCTCATAGAAACGACCGTGCCCGGCACCTCCGCGTGCACTGTGGACGAACACGCTGGGCAGAGGCAGGAGCCGAGTCGCTGCTCCCTGGAAGGGCCGCTCTTGGGGCTTGGGCTCAGCACTAAGTCAGCAACGGGGCTCAGACGGGTCAGGCGGCTTTCTCCCCGAGGTCCCTTGGGCCTTGAGAGGAGGCTGTGTCTCAGCCCTCGGGGGCAGGGAGGGCGCCCGGCACGGGCAGACTTCCGTCCTGCTCTTAGGGGCACAGCCGCTCCCTGTCTTCCCGGGCCACTGTGGTTGGAGAAGATCCACGGCCCTTGTGGGACTTTGGGATAGCACGGGGCGGCCCGCCTGGGCACCCCACACCTCGGGCACCTGCAAATAGTGCAGCTGTGCAAGTGGGGGCACGGTTCCATCTTAGAGCCCCTGCTGTGGTTCTTTGACTGGACACCCAGAGTGTGGGAGGGATGCTTCAGAACCCAGTCTGGGGCTACTGTGAGCTCCTAGCTCTCAGCTCCCGCTTGGACTCCAACCCCCTGTCCAAGGGATCAGAGGTCAAGAGTGTCTGGAGCCCAGGGTCCCACGCCAGCCTGCCCCCTGCAGACACACGCACACACTACAAGGTAGGCCCAGCCTAGCCCAGGGTCATTGGACACGCAGACCAGGTTCTCACTCTGTGGTTACCACTACCGCACCAGACTCTGGGCCCAGGCCCCTGGGCACCCCCTCCTGCCCGGGGCCTGTCCACCTGCTGAGGTCAACCTGGTACGAAGCCATGTGTGTGGCAGGGTGACACAGGAAAGCCACACCAGACCCTATGCCTGCACCCTATCACCCTCAGCACCCAGACTGAGCCTGGGCCAAACTGGGTGGCAGAAAATACTGAACAAATCAAGTGAATGAAGGAGAGACAGGTCCCTCAGGACTATGGAAGCAGAGGGTGGAGGTGGCCACGTCAGGACTCTGCCAGTGCTCCTCACTGAGAGGGCTTCTGCCTCTTACTCCCACCCTCCCCTGGGGAGCCACCTGGAGCCTATTCTGTGCAAATGCTCCGGCTTGCTCAGGACCCCTGCCCCGAGGCCCAGTCACACCCAGCTAAATCCCTTCTACCATCTGGGAGGGGGCTGACTAGAGTGGTCCCCTGGGGCACTGGGAGGGACAACTGAGCCTTTTTAGGACAGGGATAAAGTCCTCCCTGATCTAAGCCCCAACAGCTCTCACACCAGCTGGTTCCCTCGTGTCTCAGCCTCGCTTGAGTCCCAGCCTCACCAGGGTCCCGACCCCTCTGGAGTCCCAGCGCCACCACCTTCCTGCCACCCCACAGCCATGCAGGGCACCTGGGTGCTGCTGCTCCTGGGCCTGAGGCTACAGCTCTCCCTCAGTGTCATCCCAGGTAACAGGGACCTCCCTACTGGTACCCACACACTGAGCTCCCACAAGGTTGACCTGGCCCCACAGTCCCCTTGGCCAGCTGAGGAGGAAGACCCAGCCTTTTGGAACCGCCAAGCAGCCCAGACCCTGGACGCCGCCAAGAAGCTACAGCCCATTCAGACCGCTGCCAAGAACCTCATTCTCTTCTTGGGAGACGGTGAGTGTGCATGGCCGCCCAGCCCCCAAAGCCAGGCCCCCAAGCCCAC